>VMDO01008509.1:0-83537 GCA_007922755.1 Pedetes capensis
CTCAAAATTACAAGAAGGAAAAATCCTACTCAAAGGTCAGATCACATTAAAAGGGGGGGAGGGAAGATAAGAATGAGGTCAATATAAATGGACTAGAAATCGCATGTAATTGTTCTAACGAGATAGAAACAAAGACCACTACAGGAAAAGTTTCTATCTTAAACAGAAATGGAACCCAAGGACATATAGAAAAATACTATATAGTAAAAGATAGAGAAGACTTGGATGGGAATCTTAAATGGGAAGGGGGGAGGGGGGGAAACATAGAGGAGGGTAAGGGGTAACCTACATGAATAATGCTTATCAAATTGCAAATATGAAAATTGTCACAATGAAAAGCATGTCAAAATGAATCACATTATGATGTACATTAAAATTTTCTAATAAAAAAAAAAAGCTGCAGCACAGTGACCCTAAAAACTGCAGGAAAGGGCCTCACATCTAACTGAGCACTTGGTACCTGGCACTAGAATTTTGTTTTTCAGAGGAGGCCCTTTTGGAAGACAGATGAGCAGAGTATAGTGAAATTTTTAAGCTTTAATACGCACAGAAATATTAGTTTGACATAAATGAAGTCCCAAGATAAATGGTGTTATCATGGACACTTACCCCACCTCATACGAGCATACTCACCCCCTGCTCACACTCCTCATCTCTGTAACTCATTTTAAGAACTCAGTATGTGTCCTGGATTTTCATCTGAATTTATATACTCCAGTACAGGCCTTTACATACACACATACACATAGTTTGAGAAGCCTGTCAGGGTTCATTCTACAAAATCAAGACCTTATATACACTTTGCTGCACCTGGTTTTTCTGACTTAACTCCCTTTAAGCTGGATGGAAGAGCAAAACCTTCTGACTACCTTTCCCCCAATCCCCTCCTACCCTCAGACTGGTGGCAGGCAGAAGACAAAGAGCCAAGCAAGTAGCTGGCAGCTGCATACTCAGTCCTAGCACCAAAGCAAGACTGGCTTCCCAGGCAGAGCAGAGGGGAGACCATCCCAAGGACTCCCAGGCCTTGAGGTGAGTGCTCTCACGATTCTCCCCACATCACCCTAGCTGATTCCAGGAAGTGGAGGAGAAGGAGCGTCCTACCTCCCCCTCCACCCCATACCTTCAGCATTCCATATTGCCGGCACACATGACGGCTCCCCACCATCAAGCCTGGAGGAGCGTCCAAGAAATTGAGAGTCAATCAGTAATTGGAAAACTGATAGGTGTGCAAGTGTGAATCGAGGGATTTCTTCACACCGGGTGTACCACATTGACAGAAAAGATTCTGCAGCAGATCCAGAGAGGAAATCACTTAATCACTGCTCAGCACTTCATTCACTACCTTTCCCCTGTCCCTTCCTTCAGCCCCGTACCCAGGCACCAACGTCCCCCTCAAAGGATCCAAGTCTGTCCTTTAGCACTACACATCCTCAGGGCAAGAGTGGGAACTATGTTCCCAAACACGTTTCACACACCAGTGCCTGAAGTACCGCCGGAAATCATGGGGCAATGTTTCCTTCATCCATTTTTAATTGCTGAAGATTGTAATGACATTCTTTGGAAAATAAATACTTAACCACCTTCCCATAGATTTTTCAGGCCCAAGGAGGAGGATGGTGATGTAAAGCTTTCAGTTAATAGCTTAGTTTATTCTGGTGTCGTTTCTTTTATTTCCTTGCAGCTTGTTATTTATGGTTTAAATTTTTTGCACCCTGGTGCTTGTCCTGCTTTCCTCGGGAGGATAATTAAGAAAAAGAATTTAGATACTCAGGCATTTTTTACCGTTGGGCTGGAGGCAATAGAGGTGTTTCAGGGGAGAGAGGGAAGTGTAAAAGGAGCAAACACTACTGCAGTCACCACCAAAACCCAAAAATAAAATCTCTTATTTCCCTAAAGTGCATTAAAGGGTTATTCTTGTCATTTGGAATGGTACAGCCTATTATTCTAACACTCACTGGATTCTGTCAGGCAAATACCTGAATGACAGTACTCTTGTGTGTAGATAAATTACCATAGAACTCATCTGTGACCACACCATCCTATAACTCAAAGGGGATCAAGATTCTCCAAAATGTGTCTGCCCAGAAGCTGACCAGATCTCATTACACACCTGTGGGCCTGGAAGAGAAATGGGCTCAAAATGGAAGCAGAAATAAACATAAAACAAAGCTGCTCCCGCTGCATAAAGGAGTATTTAATTAGGCAAAGGCCATGAATTACAGCCTTCCACATCAAATAAAAGGGGAAAAAAAATAAAACTTTCTCCATGAGTGACTCTTCCTACCCTTGAAGGCAATGATAATGAAACTGACAAATACACCTTGGAGGCCAGCTTCAAGAATCAAATCGATTCATTTAATAATTTAGAAATCACTTCCAGCCATCTCTCCCATTAAAATCTGAGGGGCCATTGTATTCTCTGCTTCCTTGGTTCCTTTCCTTTCTCTTAGTTATGCCTCACTGGCTTTAATAAATAAGTAATTCCGGGGGGAGGAGGGTGGGAAACACTTATCTGGAGTACCTCGCCTTCGCCTTCACCCTGCAGGGCTCTGTGATTCTTTCCTGTTGGGAATAAATGGACTCGAGAACAATCTTTTCCCTGGTAAAGGAGAGGTCACGGCAGCCTGGCAGCCCAGAGCACTGCCCGAGCCCACAGAAGAACTGCAGAATAAATACCACGCTAAGACAAGCTGGGGGAGGCAAGGACTCATTCCAGAGGCAGAGCGAGTGCACAGAGGCCACTCTCCAGCTAGTAAATGGCGAGAAACTGTGGCAACTAGCAAGGGGAATTCTGACAGCATCAAAGTAAACTGTGATCATTTGTAGTTTATTGCTCAAAAGTAGGAGCTGCTGAACCCAGCCGCAGTTATATTTCCTCATGATGCTTTGAAGAAAATAGGAAAGTGATTGCCATTATACTGTAGGTCTCAGAAAGCAAACTTGCTGATGGAGCAGGATGTGGCTCCACTCAGCTGCGGCCCCTCCCTGCTCTCCCCTTAGGACAATGCGTGCCTGTCCCTTACCTTGAGCCCACCTGGGCCCTGGAAGCCCACAGAACTGCTGCTCACCTGGAGCAGCCAAGATCTTGCTTCTTTCCTGCAGAGCCACCCCAGTGATGACAGCAGAGCCACACTTGGCCATTGATAGTGCTGACTCCTCTATCCTCAGCCTCTAGAACAAAGCCCAACCCCTGGGCAAAACCAACACCCACTTCCCAGCTTCTTTCTGGCCCCCTCAGGATCACATCTCACAGCCTGTTCCTAACACCAGCCATTTCCACTCTTCCCCGGCCCTTCTCCAGGCCTTTTCAGGGTTATCCTGACCAGAAAGTTTGCCCCTCTACATTTCTCCCATCCTCATCCCTAGCTGAACTCATTCCATTTTGCTCATTAGACTTGGTTTCGGCATGGATCCTCAGCCCCAGGAATGGCACCACACTGCTGCCCCACAGCTCTGGAGGATGTGCATTTCTGGCACTGATCATCTGACACAGTTTCCAGGCCTGTCTCTCCCTGCCAGGCAAAGCACGCTTAAGAACAGAAACATTTCTTCTTGGGATTGAATCCCACATACAGCATAGTGCCAGGTACACAGTAGGGACCTAAAGATATGCAGTCACTGAATGTTGAGGGAAGTCAAGCTGGCACACTGCCAAAAGACATGGGGCATTTGCCACTGGTCCACACGTAACTTGTGCTTCCTGGGTTTTAGAGCTGGGAGAAAGAGAAGGGAGAGGGAAATCCAGGTGTGTTTCACCCGTGGAAAGCAGCATCTCCAGGCTTCACCCTGCAGCCTTTAGGAAGGTAATTTATCCCTGCCAGGAAAACACAGGCACCCAGCCATGCCGCAACTGCTTTCTCTCCACAGATTAATCATGATTCCGGTGTTAATTCCATAAATAATTCATGAAGTCAAATATAAAGTATCATAATGCTCTCACCAGCCATACTGTGCAGCTTCATTCACCGAAGAAATTTAAACATAAACCTGGAAATCTCTTTAGCTTGCAGGAAGCTCTGATATGGCTAAATGCACATTAAATTTCACCAAATGCCCTTTTTATACAAATATTCATTGAGCACCCTGTCTGTGCTGGGCATGGCACCGATGAACTTGAATAAAGGACAAAATCTCTGCAATAAAGGACACAGCTTCTCCTGGGCAGTTCAGAAGGAGAAACAAGGAAACGTTGTGATAGTAAGCACTGAATGGACAACACTGTGAGGTTGAATAACACAATGGCTGTCTCTAGTCTGTGCCAACAGACCTAGGTTCCAACTCCAACTCCCTAGCTGTGTGACCTGGAGCCAGTTCTCTACAAGCCTCAGTCTCCTCATCTATTGAACAGCATGATGACAATAATAGTATCTGCCTCACAGCATTGATCCACAGAAAGAGAGTAATCACCATCAGTGATTAACATCAGGAACATTACAAAACTAACATTGTAATACAGGTTGAATATCCTTAATCCAAATATCAGAAATGCACAATCCTCCAAAATCCAAAAATTTTGAGCATCAACATGATGGTACAAGTAGAAAATTCCACAGCTGTCCTTATGTGATGGTGTGCAATCATATTTTTACTGTTTAGTTATGTGTAAATGTAAGATGACTACTGCTTATCGGCAGCATATAAATTCAGAGTCAGGAATGGTGGCAATTCTCAAAAAGCCACAGCAAGCCTATCCACATGAGGACCTGAGAGTGATACTTTTGTTTTCTGGTGGTTTAGCCCACACAAAATTATTGAAATGGTATAAAATCATTTTGTGGCTATGTATATAAGGAGTATATGAAATATAGTGAATTTATGTTTAGACCAGGGTCCCATTTCCAAGATATCTCACTATGTCCATGCCAATATTCCAAAACCTGAAACAATTCTAGTCCTAAGCATTCACATAAAGAGTACCCCACCCAAATCTAACACACTTTCAGAAATGGGTAGTCAACAAAGTTTTCCTGAGAAGCTGAATTTCAAAGGATACATTAGGAAAAACATGAAAGATGTGTGAAAATTTGTGGCACCCAGTGCAAAATGGAAGCTCAGATCCCCTCTTTCAAAAATTATTCAGAATTTCAAGAGAGTGACAGCAAAGCATTAAAGCAAGTGCAGTGTCCATCTAAGGAAGGATGCCGGGCAACTTCATGCATCAGAGCACTGCGTTCTCTACCACCCCCAACACAAGATTGATACCTGTACTGTAGGAATGGTGGTGTTGGCTTCTTAGAGACCAAATTCTCAGCTTCAGCTGTTTTCCAAATGGAAGATGCTTCTGACTGAACTACAGCCTCAGAAGTCAGCTTCAAATTCAAGGCAGTAAGACACTCTAGGTGCTAACACCAGGATTGGTACATACATGTAAAGGATTCCCATGCATCCCCCATTCCTCTAATGCTGTCTTAAATGTTTAAGAGAATGCACAAGGCTGCTTTCTCAGGTCCCTTACCTGGTCTATGATTCCAAGGGGAAAATCAGTGACAATCACAAATCACAGACTCTGAGGATCAAGAGCCCTGATACCACCCCCAGGTCCTCCACTCAGGCAAGTCACATCCTATCTCAGGACACCAGTGTTTTCATCTGTGAACTGAAGAAATAGATACACTGATCTCTGGGGCTCCTCCTGGATAGAATATTCTGTATTTCTGTACAATAGCAGCAGGAAGAAAAAATAAAAGTCTGCAGCACCAGAGTAAAGTAATAATAATTTTAAAACAAGCTCTATGCCTGCTGACTTTTTAATATACCATTTCTGGCCCAGAAAAAAACCATATTATGCAAAATAAAATGCTGCTGAAAACTCCCATAATGTCCCGGGGTGTGTTTCATTTAGCAGGTGTGGTGTATTTCATGCCGTTAAGGCTTTGTGTAATAGGGGCTCGGAAGCCCAATCACTGATAACGTTCTATTTAGACCACTCAGCATGGGGAGCATATATTTCCTGTACATCACTGGCTGGTTTTATTGCTGAGAACATTTGCATAAAGCCAAACAATTATCCCCAGGGGGTAGATCATTTGCTCCTGCTTTCCCTTACCTGAGGTTGCCATCCTTCAAGCTCCCATTTTGGAATCATCTCCCAGGCTCCCAGGAGTGAAATCATCCACTGAGTAACAAGCTCCAGAAACTTGAGCAGACCCCCGAAGGCTTGCAGGTCCAGAGGACTTCTCCTTTGGAAATTCACCTAAGGAATTAGGCATCTTAGGACAGTGGTTCCCAGGCTACAGTGTGCATGGGAACGACCTGAAGGGCTTATTAACCATGATGCCTGGATTCGGCTCCCAGTTTCTGACTCAGTAGGTCTGGGGTGGGACCTGAATATTTGCAATTCTAACAAATTCCCAGTGATGCTGACATTGCTGATCCCGGCACCACACTTTGAGAACCACTTTGTTTAAGAGGAAATGGCAAGGTCCTAGTTGACTCATAAGAAAATGAGGTCCAAAATGCAATCAGGTGAAAGCTTACATGTGCATAATGAGTGAAAGGCAAGGTATTGAGAAATTCTTTGAGGTGGGACATACTGTAAAGTGGGAATCCATAGCTTTCAAATATGTTTCAACTTCTGCAGAGAGAGATGGATATTTTCCTGGCAACCATTCTGGATATTGGGGAGCAAGGGTGGAGACAGTCAAGGATTCACTGCTCACAGGAAGCCTTCAGTCTGCTCTGGGAAGAGGCTCCCTTCTCACTCTCCAGAAGAAACACTTTCCCCCAAGTCTCCATTGTTCCCCAAATCCTTGAACCAACAGCACTGGGATTATCTGGGACCTTGTTAGGAGTGCAGTATTTTAGGCCCCATCCCAGATCTACCAAGCCAGAATCTTTTAACAAGACTCCTAGCAATTTATGGGCACATTCAATGTGAGTGGAAACTTCTCTGAGTAGCTTGGGGTAGGGAGAAACACTGCTGGAACCAAGACAGATTTTCCAAGGTCGAGTCTCCTGCTCATGAGGTTTGAGCCTGGCTGGAGTCTAAACTGAAGGGGGAGAGCCCATACACAAACATTAACACCTTCCTGTGTCTCCCTCCCAGATCTACATCAGTACCAGGCCTGAAGGGAGTACTGCAAGGTCAATCTGGGAGGGCGAGAAGGGTAGCAAATGATCAACACATGAGGATCCTGTGAGACAACAGCCAATAGCAAGTGATGACACTTTGACCACACACAGAGTACTGGTTTCAAAACTCTGAAAACACTGTGCTAGCCAAACAAGTGTAGATACACTGGGCTTTGACCCCAAGGCTGCCAGTCTTTGATCCCCACCCTAAAGTAATAATGATATTGTCTACAATGTGTTAACCACTTACTACAAACCAGACACTGTTACCATTATCCCCATTTTACATGTGGGAAAAGTGAGGCATAGGCCAACTGGTAACTTGCCCACACAAAGCAACCTGTCTTCCCTCCCTTTTGTATGGATGATCTTCCCTCTTGCCATCCTTAGAGATAAAGAGGAAACTTGGCCCAAAGTTACAATTCCCCCTTATAGTCTATAACCAGCACCCTATCCTGCAGCTGTACCAGTGTGTCAGATCCCATCATATCTCGGAAACGGACCTGGTTAGTACTTGGATGGGAGACCACTTAGGAACCCCAGGTACTGTAGGCTTGGGAGAAGGACCTCGAAGTCCACTCCCCCAAAAACAATCAGCCATTGAAAACCCTATGAATAGCAGAAAAGCACAATAGTGTTTCTTCTGTTGTATGTAGGGTCGCTGAGTCAGACACTGACTTAGGGGCACCTAACAACAACAACAACATCCTGGAATCTATGCCTCTAGATTCAAACAAATAAGTATCTTTATCATTTTCAAAAAACTTACAGCTACCTTTCTCCTTCGGGCTGGGATTTAGCTCAGTTGGTAGAGTGCTGCGCTGCAGTCTCTGAGGTCCCGAGTTCAATTCCCAGCACTGCAAAAATGGGAAAAGGACCTGGCAATCCACTCCCAAGGCAATCCCGAAACAATCAGCCATTGAAAACCCTATGAGGGTCTCTATGAGTCAGATACCGACTTGATGGCACCTAACAACAACAACAACAACCTTTCTCCTTTTGCCCTCCCAACATCATGGGACACACATTATAATCTCTCCATCTCACACATGAAGCTTAAACAAGAACAGTGAGATCATACAAGTCTGAAATGGAGGTAATTAAACCAGACGAAAGTCAGGCTGGGTTGGGCTGGCTCCACTCACTGTGAAGGACTGCCAACTCTGTCCTGAGGGACTACCACGGTGACTCTTGGGACATTAAAAACATGAGCAAGGATTCACTGTTGTTTGATGAGGACCGAGTTCTAGGCAGGTCTGCACAAGGAAACAGCCCTTTTGTCATGCCCAGTCCTAGTTCGTCCTCTGCCTTCCTCAGCTGCCAGCAGCTGTCCTTCCCCAGCAGCCCCAGCTACCCAGATGGCACAGAGAATCTAATTGCCATTGTTAGCATTGACAGTGCATTCCAAAAGAGGAGAGAGACGAGGGAGCAGAGGAAGTCTCTCTTCTCTCTACGGAGCCCCCTTCCACCTGTGTTTACTACAGTCAGCATCTCTCCTCGCTGAGGTCTTCACCTCAGCCATCTGTGCCTGAGGGAAAATGCTGGAGCCCCTTCTTGCCGCGGAAACCATGTGGAAGCCACTCAGGGTGCCTTTGCTGATGAAAAGACATTAGCCTCAAAATTAAAAGGCCTGACAAAACTAAGTATTAGTGAACACATGGTACATCTGGACCTCTTACACTCTGCTGAGAAGCCTCTAAACTGAAACCATCATATGGGAAACTATACAACATTATCTGGTAAAGTTGAAGGCATCCATTTCCAGTGATCCAGCAGCAATTCTACCTGAGGACTACACCCTATGGAAACACAAGTCCGTGTGTGCTAGGATACACAGACTAGAATGTTCTGAGTGGTCATTCATCATTACCAAAAACTGAAAACAATCCAAATGTCCATTAGCAGTAGAATAGGTAAGTTGTGGTAAGGGCAATTAATATGATTGCCTTCATTATTATACAGAAACAAAATATGAAGAAACAAAACCTTGAACAAAAAGAAATGAGGGAAGTATATACAGAATATATACATTTATATAATGTTCCAAATCATCAAAATATCAAAAGCATCCACCAATTCACCATTTAAGGGTATGTGGTAAACACTGAAGTAAATCAAGGAAATTATTACCAAAAGTCAATATGAAGTGGGTAATTCTGGGGTATGGAAGGAATTGTAAAGGAAGGACGGGGTCACATATAAGGTTCAGGCAACATTCTGCTTCCAGTCTACATCTTGGTCTAAGGGTGATAGGTACACAGGTATTCGCTTTGGTGCATGCATACTTTCTTGTAGTTTTCTGTTGATATGTTCTGCTTCACACATATGTAAAAAAGCAAATATTAAAAGCAAAAGCAAGTCATTTTACCAGGCCTGATGGCAGCTGCCCCCTATTGGAACTCAAGGAAAGTGCATGTTCGAATGAGGTATTCGGTGTTGGGGGGTGGGGTAGAACTGAAAGGGACCAGAGAGCTTCAGCCTCAGAGAAACTGTACTCAAATCCCTTTCGGAATTTTTCTTAAAGTTTTATTCATGAGTTGTTAACCATTTTGTTTAGCAAATCGGTTTATCCTAATGACCTCTGCAGTGGTGGCAGATGGCACTAAAGAAACCCTCCTAAATGCAACCCTGGTCTGTTTGCTCACCCTCTGCTTGGTATCCAGCCCTGTTCCCAGGGCTGAAAGAAATAGCCAGGAAAAGAGGGGAAGGGAGGGAGAGGAGGCTGCGTCAGCAGCCGGCAGGGACTGTGTGGATGAATCAGAACTTGGAATGTACAGCAAACAGCAGCTCCAGAACTGAGCTTTTCCTTTGCAATGTGGGCCATGCTAATGTACACAAAGATTGAAGCCTGGGAAACCCAAGCTCCTAAATATAATCTCTGGGGCAAGAGCAGAGGTAGGAAGACGGGGGAGAGGGGAGGTCTGGGGAGCATTCATTTGTATAAAAATCCTGCAGGGAATTGTGTGTAAGGGTGAGGGTGCGCCAAGGGGGTGGAGCTCTTCCCGCCCTGATCCAGTCAATAGTACCATCTGGTCCTGCTAACTGGACGACAGAGTTTGCAAAGTGGCGGCCTTTTCCAGGCCGGACAACTCTGAAGAGGAAAAGCCAGAGCGGATGTGTGCAGAGGCTTAAGTCCTGAGTGGAACAGGAGGGAAGAGAGAAAATGACAATGAGTCCCCCGTTCCAGTCTTTAATATTTTTATAAAATGGCACAATGGGAGAATATTCACTAATGAGGGTGCAATGTGGTTTTCCTCTCTATGTCTGATGGATGGCAAACCAATTTTGTAAAGGACAAAGAATGAGACAAATGGCATATAAGAGTCCACGCTTCTAAGGGACATTTTGGCTCTCTTCCCTTTTTTGATTTGAAGATGTTTAGATTTTCATAATCTAACAAAGGCGTCCCCATAGTTTCATAGTCCTGAAAGACTGTATCAGGACTTCAGTGTTCAACTTTTTGCTCTGAAAGAATTATCCCCAACTATAACAATGTTCCTAAGCCCAAGATTTCAGGATGCTATTTTAATTGAAAACTGGCTACAAGAATATATTACCCATAACTCTTCATTTATTCAACAAATATTTACAGTTGCCCAGGAGTTCTGTATCTGTGGAGCCAACCATCTGCAAATAGAAAATATTTGGATAAAATTGTGTCCATATTGAATACATAGGGACTTTTTACTTGTCATTATTCCCTAAATGATACAGACTAACAACTATTTACATAGCATTTATATTGTATTAGATATTATAAGTAATCTAGAGATGATTAAAAGTATAAGGGTGGGTATGTGGAGGTTACATGAAAATACTACACCATTTTATATAAGGACCCAAGCATCTGAGGATTTGAGTGTCCATGGGGGCAGGCAGAACCAATCCCCTGTGGATACTGTTGGACAGCTGTTTTACATGCTGACTAGATGTCAGGCCCAGAGCTGGACACCGTGACTTATGGTGGATCTTACTTATATGGGGAAGGAGAGCAACAGGGACACAGTCAGTGCTCTGGTGTAGAAAGGGCAGGGCATAGTGAGGCACAGAGAAGAGGCTCCTCACCCAGAGTTAGGAAGTCAGGGAAGCTGCCCAGGGCAGTGATATGCGCTGAGATCTGGGGGACCTACACATGTAAAGGGTACAGGCGAGCAGTGCTCAGGGAGAGGGAACAGCACACACAAAGGCCTGGCAATGGAAGAAAGATGGTGTTCTCAAGGCTCAGAGCCTGCAGCTGAGGAGTAATGAGACATGAAGACTAGAAGCAAGAAACAGTAGATCATAAGGGGCTGCAAAGTCCATTTGAAGGAGTCAAACTTTGTTCTAAGTTCGTGAAGAACCTCTGAACATTTGTGAATAGATTTCCAGATTAGTAAAATTGTGTTGGCTACTGTGTATACCCTGGATTGGAGGAAAACAAGATAGGCATCAGGAAGACCCACTGAGGAGCTGCTCCAATATCCTGATATAAGATGATACCAAGTCTGAACCAGGAAGTGAAAGTGGATGGAGGTAAGGGAACACAGAGTGAAAGGGTTTAGACTTATTATGTAGCCTTACTTCAAGCCTCTAGTGAAAGGAAATGTTTCAGAAAACAGAGCATTAACTTCTAGTTCAAACAATCAATTGCTTTATTTTAAATATGATCATGTACACTATTTGCCGGGCTGGGATTTAGCTCAGTTGGTAGAGCACTGTTCTGCAGTCTCTGAGGTCCCGAGTTCAATTCCCAGCACCACAAAAATGGGAGAAGGACCTGGCAACCCACTCCCAAGGCAATCCTGAAACAATCTGCCATTGAAAACCCTATGAGTGTCGCTATGAGTCGGACACAACCCAACGGCACCTAAGAACAACAACAACAACACTGTTTGCCTGTAGTTGTACCACTGTGGCATCTGATCCCATCAGATCTCAGAAGCTAAGCAGGTCAGGCCTGGTTAGTACTTGGATGGGAGAACCCCTGGAAACACCAGGTGCTGTAGGCTTGGGAGAAGAACCCGGCAAGCCACACCCAAAAAAAAATAGTCATTAGAAACCCTATGAATAGCAGAGAAGCACTAAAAATACTGTTTTGCCTATTGTACATACAGTCACTATGAGTCAGACACCAATATGATGGTACCTAACAACAACAACCTCCTATTCATCAAGTATGGACTAATGCTAGAAATTCAATAATGCCAATAAGACATTGGTAGTGCACCCACTGCCATTCTAGCCTAGAGGGAAAGAGCTATGAGATCAGACCAACCTGGTTCAAATTCTCACTCCACTCAGTTTCAGTGACAAGAGACAAGTTACATAATCTCTCTAATCTTCTTTTCTCACTTGTAAAGAGGAAGAAAACTGCACACCTTTTAGATAGTTTTGTAAAATTGAATGAGTTACCATACCTTAAGAATCTAGTACCAGCCATAAGGCCTGCAGCCCTACCACTGTGGCATCTGATCCCATCAGATCTCAGAAGCTAAACAGGGTCAGGCCTGGTTAGTATTTGGATAGGAGACCACCTGGGAACACTAGGTGCTGTAGGCTTGGGAAAAAGACCTGGAAACCCACTCCCAAAATACAATCAGCCACTGAAAACCCTATGTACAGCAGAAAAGCACTGGCAATAGTGTTTCGCCTGTTGTATATAGGGTCGCTATGAGTCAGATACTGACTCATGGCACCTAACAACCACAACAAACCAGTCATAAACTAATTGCTTGATAAATGTTAGCTACTATTATTACTGGTGGTGGTTATGGTAGTGATGATAGCGGTGAACTCTTTGGAACCGCTGTCATCATTCAAATTTACAAACTCTGTTTTAGCAAAGCTGGTGAATCCTGTGCAGGCAAACAAATAAGGTTGTCTGCATTTTTCCTGTAGTTGTCATGCAGGAGAAAGCCAATGCTGTGGTCCCAAGGGTCCAACTGACAACATAGCACAGTTCAAAAGAATCTTGATCAGACACTTACAGGAGACGGGATGCAGTGAGATGCCACCAGCATCAGTGCAGTTGGCTCCTGAACACAATAGTGACAATGACATCTTTGAAAAATAGAGAACTCTTTATTCTCAGATCCCATACCCAAGAAGATATGTGCAAAGGTCACTGAGTTAACACAAGGCTATACACTGACAATAAGAAGATGAAGACACCCTGGATTGCAAAAGAGGTTATATGTACGCAACTCAAAATATTCTCCAGCAACACATTGTTGAGAGCTGCCTCGAATGCTGTTACCTAGGCAGCAGAGCTCCGATGATGGACTGTGGAACAGGGAAATAGGAAAACAGATCAAGAAAAATGGCATGACCTTTGGGAGACTGAAAAGCAGAATGAGGCCAGAGCTACATTTAGCTCCACACTACACCAACACTTTATAGAGCAGGAGTGGCTGATTTTCTTTTTAGCTTCACTATCTGCTTCCTTAATTTTTTTTCTTTTACTTTGCCAACAGGTCAAGACAGAATCATCCGCAAGTGCTCAAGCCTTGAAGCAAATCAATCTGCAGCTCAGCCCCATGGGGCTGAAGCCGTATGGAGAATGGATATAATAATAGCCATGTAGTAGAAACATGTTTTTGAGAATTTAAGCAACGTTCTTATGCCCCATAACACCCTCAGTCCCTCCATCCATCCCTTTTTCCCCAGGCAGACACTTCAGCATCCACCACTTACTGCCTGGGGAAAGGGATGGTGCAGTAGAAAGGCTGAGAGAAACAAAAAGTCAGTTCTTGATTGGGGGGTGTTGAATTCAAAATTCACAACTGAGTTCAAGACAAAGGTTTTTGCATTCTAATTGCTTAGCAGAAAGCTATTGCCTCCATTCACTGGGTACAGAAAAGGTGAGGGGGGAAGGCAGAGGAGGAGGAGAGGCAGCTAGACACTTCTGTGTATGCTCACCACATGACTTGGCAAGCACTGGTAGAGAAGGCACAAGGAAGTGCCCACCAGGATTCTAGGAGACTTAAGAGCTTCCCAGGGGATGCCAACACAGGTTAAGGCAGTGGCCTAGGATGCCTGGATGGAGAGTGAAGGCAGCTGGACAATGACGTGGAGAGCCACCAGATCTTCCACATGACCAAGAAAAGAGCAAAAACAACCTAGTAAACAACAGACCTGGAGGGGCCTTACAGGTGGGAGGAGAAAAGGCATGTGTTATCCTTGCAGACAAAAGTCTCAAGGGCTGATGAGAAGTAGAGGAGAGGCAAAGCAGTAGGTCACAGCTACCAGGGATCAGGTCTCCTCCTCAAGGATTTGAGGAGGCTGAGACCTTGAACTGATTGAGATTAGATTTCCAATTTCTAATATGTGGTAGAATGGGAGCATGCATAAATAAAATAAATAAATAAATAACTTGTATTTTACTTTTTTGTAGTTAGAGTATTATCACTGCCATCATCATTATTTATTACTATCATCATTATTATTACCTCTTGTAAATCACCTACTATGTGACAGCCATTGAGGGGATCATATTGAACCAGGCACTTCATAAAAATTTCTCTACTTGGTACTACAAATAACACTCTGAGGAGGCATATTATCCTCTTTACTTTTACAAGTAAGCAACCAAAGCAGAGATTGAGTACCTTGCCTAAAACTTCATAGCTATTAGGAGGCAGATCCAAGATTTTGCCCCGGTCTTTGGCTCCACTGGGACATAGCCAAGTGGCTTTTGCTTCAATAATGGATCTGGAACAACCCTAAGCAGCAGGGGTGGGCGAAAGCAGTGCTGAAATTCATATCACACAGCAAGGCACAGTAATAAGGGCTGTGCCTCCACCCATGACCCATGTAAATGGGCTGATTTCCCTGTAGACCAGCATCCCAGTGATTCAGCCTCAGTCAGAACTGTCTTCTTGCCAGGATCAGTGATGGGCTTCCATAACTCCTCCTGCTCAGCTGCCCATGAACACTTGCGCATGTGGCCTACAAGCCTCTAGGTGCCTGCCCGCATGCCCGGAAGGACAGACCCAACAGGAGTTTTGTTTGTGTTTTAAGAGATGTCACAAATCCCTGTTCAATATGCATTTGGGATGATTTATCATTTGCTCGATGAGCTGATGGCTTCCTGCACTTTCTGATTTTAGGCCTCTCATCCTGCCTGGTGGAACTGATCATGGCCAAGCAGCAGAGCCCTGGCAGAGCCTGGGAAGGAGCTATTTCAAAATGGTAAATAAATAATCCTTTAAATAACAGATTTTAGCTAAAAGGATCATTTTTGTCCTAAATGGAGTCATTTATATACAGCCACTGCTTCTGTGATGCGCATCCCGGTCTGACAAAGAGGAGGATTCCCATGGGGACATAGTCTCCCCCACACGGGGATATTTGAGGGCCATCTGAAGGTTGCAATTCAGACTGCACGCATTCAATGCTTAATTGTCACTATATCTAACAGTAAATCCTTTATCTTCCAAATTAAATCCTCCCTCCTTAATCCTAAAACCAATATCTTAAGTCGTTTCTATTTTTTTCCATTCCCTGCCCCTCCAAATCCATATTATGTTGATTCTTCCTTCTCAGTAATCCCCAGAAGTGTCCTTTCCCTGCTCCCTGGCTAAACCCTGCATTCAAGTATAAATCTCTCTATATAACAATTGATCTGGCCTCTCTGGCCTGTCCCTGCCACATTCCAGGCCTTTCATATTCATTTCCCTGTGACTTTTCCATTAGGGCCCGTTTCCCCTCTCTCTAGGGCTACCAAACCCTGGGTAGGCAAACAACCTACTTCTCAGGAAAGAAACAGACCTCGCCATATGCTTCTTCTAAATAAAAGTCCAACAGGGGGGTTCACGTTCACAACTTCTCTACTCCCTCTCCCCTGGACTACGGATTCACTGCTGGTAAATGAAATAAATTCCCTAGTAAGTCCAGTTGGGTAGCCGTTAGTCCTGCAAGCTTCCCATTACACCCCCCCCCATACCCACCTGAATGCCCAAAGTCTGAGTTACAACTTTCAGGGGACCCTCAGATATCCCGGTGTACATGGAGACGTCTCCGTGTTGGAGTCCTGCTCTTTGTGAGGAGAGGATAGACATTACAGAAAGCAATGACAATTTGTAAATGGTTCTGCTTAAGGGGTATAAAAATAAAAATAAAAATAATGAAACACAAGCTTACATTTAATGGGCAGAAGATGAGAGTGTTCACAACAGCCTATAAATATTTCTAACTCCAGCCCTCGGCTCAGGAAAATAATCTCCCTCACCTTTCCGTACTTCCATTTGAACACTTACTCACAATGAGTTGTAATTGCCAAATAACTCACCTGCTTCCCCCCACTTGGCAGTGAGTTCCTTGGAAGTTCAAATAGCTTTATTCACTGTTGATTCCCCAGGATCTGGCATGGAGCTTTGTACCCGGCAACTAGACAAGGCTCTATGAATATCTCACAAGTGAATGAACAAATGAATAAGTGATGTGCCATAAGAACAAATGAGAGGGTCAGGAGAGATCCCAGAAGAGGTGAGGCTTGAAGTCTGCAAAGGCTTAGAGGAGTGAAAATGCCACAGGCATCTGTGGAATGGTGGATAAATGAATGCACATAGGACTGGTCAGCCCCAGAAAAGCAGACCAGACAGGCAGGTAGAGCCAGGGTGGGAAGAGCCTCACATGAGGAGGTTGGACATATCCTGGACAATGAAGACCTTTGTGTTCTTTCTGCTGACCTCCAGCCTTCTCAGTTTATTCCTCCTTCTCACGAACACATCAACAGAGAGCCCCATTTCCCTAAGGATAAGAGAGTGTGATGTGATTAAAAGTCTTCAGGCCATACTCCCCCACGTGTCTTTCAGCTTGTCATGCTGTGGGGGCTTGCATGTTGCTGTGATGCTGAAAGCTGTGCCACCGGTATTTCAGATGCCAGCAGGGCCACCCATGGTGGATAGGTTTCACTTGAGCTTCCAGACTAAGACAGACTAGGCAGAAGGACCTGGCAGCCCACTCCTGAAACAATTAGCCATTGAAAACCCTGTGAATAGCAGAGAAGTACTGTTAAATATAGTGTTGGAGAATGAGCCCAGCTGGCTGGAAGGCATTCAAGAAATGACTAGGGAAGAGTTTGCCTCCTCAAAGTAGAGTAGACATTAATGGCAGGAATGGAGTAAAGCCCCTGGGACCTTCTTTTGCTGATGTGGCACAACTCAAAATGAGAAGAAATATAGTGGCTGCAACAATGGCTCAAATATAAAAAGATTGTGTGCATGGCACAGTGTTGTGTAGTGTTTCATTCTATTGTACATAGGGTCACTATGAATCTGATCTGACTAGATGGTACCTAACAACAACAACAAAGCCCTACTCAGTAATAACAAAACAGAAAACCCAATTTAAAAATGGTCAAAGAACCAGGCATGGTGGCACACACCTGTCATCCTAGCACTCAGGAGGCCGAGGCAAGAGGGTTGCAAATTTGAGGCCAGAGGCAGCCTATGAAACTTAATGAGACCTTGTCTCAAAATTATAAAAAAGGGGCTAAGGTTGTAGCTGGGCTGGGATTTGGCTCAGTGGGTAGAGCGCTGTGGTGCAGTCTCTGAGGTCCCGAGTTCAATTCCCAGCACCGCAAAAATGGGAGAAGGACCTAGCAATCCACTCCCAAGGCAATCCCGAAGCACTCAGCCATTGAAAACCCTATGAGGGTCGCTATGAGTCGGATACCGACTCGACGGCACCTAACAACAACAACAACAAGGTTGTAGCTAGTGGGCTGGGATTTAGCTCAGTTGGTAGAGCACTGCTCTGTAGTCTCTGAGGTCCCAAGTTCAATTCCCAACACCACAAAAATGGGAGAAGGGACTGGCAATCCACTCTCAATACTATCCCAAAACAACCAGCCACTGAAAAGCCAAAAGGGTCGCTATGAGTCGGACACGACTCGATGCCACTTAACAAGAGAAGGTTGTAGCTCAGTGGTACAGCACTTGCCTAGCATGCATGAGGCCTTTGGTTCAACCCTCTAGTTCTGTAAATAAACAAATAAATCAGGCAAAGAATTTGAATACCCATTCCAAAAAACAAAAAAATGTACATATGGCCAATAAGCTTGTGATAACATCGAACATCACTGATCATTAGGGAAAAGCAAATCAAAACTAGAATGAGAGACTACTTTACACACATTATCAAATAAACAGAAAATGACAAACATTGATAAGGAAAGAGAGACACTTGAACTCTGGTGCATTGCTGGTAGAAATGTAAAATAGTAACACCATTGTGGAAAACAGTATGGTTAATCCTCAAAAATTTAAACTCAGAATTACTATAGGATCCAATAGTCTCACTTCTGGGTATATAATGAAAGATATTTGTACACAAATGTTCATAGAAGCATCAGCTCCAAGAGCCAAAACGTGGAAACAATCTAAATATCTATCGACACATGAACAAATAAAGAAAATTTGGCATATATGTACAATGGAATATTATTTTTTCTTGAAAAAGAAAAGGAAAGAGAAAAGAAATTTTGATTCCATGCTTGACATAGATGAATCTTAAAAATATTATGACAAGTAAAATAAGCCACATGAGAATGGACAAAGATTACAGCATTCCATTCACCTAAGATACCTGGAATAGTCGAATCCATAGAGACAGAAAGTAGAATGGAGATTACCAGGGACTGAGGACAGAAAGAATGAGATGTTACTGTCTAACCAGTTCAGAGTTTCAATACACAATGCTGGAAATGTTGTGGAGATTGATAGTGATAATTGCACACATTGTGAATGTACTTAATGTCACTGAAAGCAACATTTAAAAATAGTTAAAATGGCTAATTTTATGTTTGGTGTGTTCTACTACACTAAAAAATTAAAAATAAAACTGCCTAAGGCCTTGGTTTTTCTTTGCCATTGCAAATTTGAAGAAGGACCAGGTCAGCAAATCCTCTCATTTTCTCTCAAAATGATAAATAGGTCCAAAACATGCTACCTTGGATATTCACTGTTATCCATGAGTCTTCTTCACCCCTTCCACACTCTTAATGAATGCATCTCTCCATGACACATTTCAATCATCTCTAGTCCTAAAAGGCTTCCACAGGGTTCAATAGGCTCAAAGATCGGACTACAGTTTGAATATGGCATAAGTGTATTCCCCAAGCATTCATGTCTGGAAGCCTGGTCTGTGGTGTGGCAGTATTAAGAGGTGGTGGAACCTTTAAAAGGTAAGGTCTATTAGAAAATGGTTAGATCATCAGCTCTAGAAGGGATTAATATAGTTCCCACAGAATACCAGCTGTTTTCCTCAGGAGAGGAAACTAAGCAAGACTGGAGCTTGCCTTCTCTCCAGATTCTTGTCTCACCATGTGATAACTTCTGCACTCTATTTCCCTTCCTGGTTCTTTGCCATGTTGTGAGGCAGCCATGGAGGTCCTCACCAGAGACCAAACCAATAAGGTCATCTGATTTTGGACATTTATCCCCCAAAATTGTGAACTAAATGAACCCCTTTTCATTATAAAGTACTCAGCCACAGGTATTTTGTTACCATAATAGAAAACAGACTAATACAAGTGGGAAAGGGATCTCTCATGGTTAGGTTTACCTGGTCCCCACTAATGTTTTTATCTAAACTATTGCATCCCCCTAAAATACTAAATTTTTTAGTGTTTAGTGTTTGAGTACACAAAAAGAATTGTCATTGGCCTATAAATAAGTGTGACTTGCTTGCCTATAAGTAGGTATGGAATTACTGTGAACCTTCTGAGGGAAGGCTTTTACCAATTTGGAAGGGGAAGAAAATGTCTGCCTCTTGCCCTCAAGAAATGACATGCCTGATCAGGCCTCTTTACCAGCCTTGCTGCCCTTGTTTTCTTAAGAGCACAAAGAAAGTGGTAGGGACAGGTAGGGAGGCAAAGAAGGGTGCCCTCGAAGTCTCAACGCAAAACAGGCACTTCTTCAAATTGAGTACTGTCAGTCATATGGGGTCACTTGAAACACTAGCTGATGTTCACCAGCACTTCCCATAATTGCCACACTTTCCTCCACTCGGGCAGATGAGAATACTGGTTTTGTTTCCTTGGGAAGACCTGACAAAAAAGAAAATGAGGGCAATAGTTTGAGAGAAAAGGCTTCTGAGTTTCAAAAGCCTAGGACTTGGGGCATGAACAAAAGATTTAGAATAAAATATGATCATTCAGAGCCAGTTTTTCCTGTTTCCAGGAGCCAGATAAAGGTTGGCCCACCTGGGGAAGGGATAAGAAGAATCAGAGATTTAGAAATCTCTAAGCCTCTCTGAGGGAGGACCTGGCAACCCACTCCCAACAATCAGCCATTGAAAACCCTATGGATAGCAGAGAAGCTCTGACAATAGTGTTTCAACTGTTGTACATAGGGTCGCTGTGAGTTGGACATAGACTCCACAGCACCTAACAACAATAAGAAACCTCTCTGAAAGGCCCTGATCCCAGCCCTGCCCAAATCTACTCATGCCAGGTATCTCACAAGGGCCCCAGTGTCCCATTTCCTGCTGAAGAGCCCTAAGATGCAACAAGTCCAAGTCCCCACAGTGTGTCAGGGACAGGCACAAGAGGAGGAAGCTTGCCACATTAAATGTGAAGGTGGAAGGTCTTGGTCAGTTTTTTGAGCTTCCTGTTGTCCTAGAGTAACTAGGGGAGCCTCATTCATGTGTGTGGGCTAGGTTGGGCCTCAAAGCAGCCAGAACAAGTAACCAAACAAGGAGAAAACATGGCTGGAACAAGTTCCCAGGAGTGATCTGGGTGGACAAATGACGGTTCACCACACAAGAATGAGATGTATAACCGGACATAGTGGCACATACCAGTCATCCCATCAACTCGGGAGGTAGAGGCGGAAGGGTTGCAACTTTGAGGCCAGAGGCAGCCTGTGCAACTTAGCAAGACCCTAACTCAAGATAAGGAATAAAAAAGGGGTTAGGGGTGCAGCTCAATGGTAGAGCACTTGCCTAGCACATCATACATGAGGCCTTAGGTTCAGCCCCCAAGCACTGAAAAAAAAAGACAAAAGAAAGAATGAGGATGTCCTAGAAAGGAGTATGGACAGATAATAACCCAGAACCAACCTCCCCCAACCTGTGACAGAACCCAAAGTCCCTCACCCATCAGCCCAAACTTCAACTCTATCCTAGAAATGAGAGAGGGGACTCTGAATTGATTTAGGTGAAGGTAGTGCTTCTTAGTGCTACATAGATTCAAATTAGAAATTCTGCAGTGATGGAAAGAACAGAGTAGTCACATCTCTTAAAAACCTAAATTTGTTTTCTCTGGTTCATACCTGCAACATATTAAGGTGTTTGTTGCTTATAATATCCAGTGGAGTCACATTTTGCTCAATAGTTAAGTTCTAATGTTGGCCCATTACGTGAAAACCAAGTTTATTCACAATTACTCCTGAAAATCTCTTAATTTGCTCATTAAAAAAAATACAGTACTGTGCCATCACTCAATAAATTCAAAGCAGCCAGCTTTTCCTCCAGCTTTGAAACAGATTGCTGGCTTCTATTTTCCAATTAAGCACCAAATATAGTCATTGGATTTTGTTTAGAAATATGGTGTTCAAAAAAATTAAAAATAAGTATTTTATCTTTGGATACTAAAATCACACATATTATGATCTCATCACAGAGAGCAGCCAAGACCTAGTAAAGGCAAATAGCCCTATGCCCCCATCTTCCACGGGGCACCTTTTCATTGAATGAGATGGAAGGAGAGTCTTGTTCACCACTTAAATTGTCATTACCTTCTTCTCAGGGAGCCCGCTACACCCATGTGAGTCTCCCCCATATGTATTCTGTGGTTGTGTTCATGTCACCTTTAAGACTAACTTACTGAGTGCTGGCATTTGTGTGAAATGAACATTCTGGAAACCATATGTCAACTATAACTTCACACCAACCTAGAGGTGAGACTTATTACTTCTTCACATTCACCCAAAGAGCCTCTCACTCCAAAGCATGTATCAGACATATCTGGAAGGTTCTGCCAGTGAGTCAAATGAGGTTTTTACATCAAAATGTGCATAGACAGCTTCATGCCAAAGTCTCCCATGAACATCCCTTCCAGCTCTCTTGTTCTTGATCTCCCCTGTCTCTCAACCTCTCCACCTTTGGCACACAGACTTTGCCAATTCAAACTTATGTTCTCCCCACCATCAATCCATTCAGCAAAAAGGCACCTCCACCCACCAGAACCCACTATCTTAAAAGGTCCAGGGAAATGTGTAGCCACTTTTTCCTATTGCACATTAATTCATTATGAATATGATCTGGATTTAGTTCATTATAGTAATAAGTACCAGGTATTAACAAATTAATATACTAGATACTTTGTACCTGTTATCCCAATCACTTCCTATTATAACCCCAGGAATGTTCTCCAATTCACAACTAAAGGAGAGGTGAAAGTTATGCTGTATATTCTCAAATCTAATCCACACGTATTGTTTTTACAACATATACAGCAGTTGTATAATTTTCCCCAAAACCAGATCTCATTGTGAATCTAATCCACGGGCAATTCTGATCCATGTTTGATTTTTTAGCTCTTCAAAACTGTTGGGAGGGTACAGATTAGATTCAAGAATTATGGTATATCCAAAATCACAGCTCAATCTGAAGTGCATAGGTTTATTTACACTGCTTGGGGAAAGTTAGATGGCTTTCTTATCTAACCTCCCATTTCCTGTCCAGGCAGCCAAGTTTTGAGATAGTCCCTGAGGAGAGATAGTCAGCTGCAGAATCAACCACATACTCCAGGCTAATCAGGCCCAAGAAAAGAACTGACAGACTGCTGGCTGGCTGATCCTCATCCATCTCCACTTCTGTAGCCATGGGATGCAATTCTGACCAATGAATATAACATAAATGACGAGACTCCAAGAAAACTTTTTGGATTCCTTCTCTTTTATTCCTGCTTGCAACACAGATGCTACGCCCAGGAGTGCAGCAGCCATCTCATGCCACAGAGACAAGCCACCCACTGAGGTGATCCCCATGGAAAGACGGAAAGATCCTTGATCCATGGTTGAAATTTGCTTTGACTGTGGACCACCCACTCTTATCTCCTGTATATAAGAAAAAAAATCAACTTCTTATTTGCTGAAGCCCCTTAGTAAGGCTTTCTGTGACTTGCAATCAAACATGTTCCTGACTGATCTCGTCACTTTCTGGGTCCTGCTTTACAGTTAATGAATGGTCTCTTCCTACTGTAGGACATTGCAACAGCACACCAACCAAGGTCTGGCCACTTGCAGCTCTGCTCAAACGTGTGTCAGGGGTGTTGCCCCTCAGATTTACAAAAGTCAAACCTGTCCTACAGAGGCACAGAGGGAAACCTGTCAGCACATGTCGTATCTAAGCGAAGCTAAGGTACACCGACTGTGCCCTCATTGAGTGCATGATTAAAAAGATTAAAATTATCCTATGCTTCTGGGGAAAGTGCTTTTTACACTTCTATACATTTTCCTCTTAATAATCAACTCTTCCTGGGTAGGTGGTCTCTCTGCATGGTCTCAGGAGGGCTCCTGATGCACAGTAAGATTTTCTGAGCAGACTTAGATCGGAAAGAGAAATTCTGCAGTGTCACTTGCAAACCACTAAATGGGTTCCCTAATGATTCTGGGCTAGGAGTTTTGAACTTCTGAAAACCAAAGGAGACACCAAGTCTGCTGAAAAGATAGGAGCACATTGGTGAGCTGGCAGCCACTGTTTGTCCCATGTTGAATGTCGGTGATGATGTCAACATGAGTGACCCCACTGAACAGTGGGGTTTGTCATAGTCGTATTGGCATTAAAGGGCACAGAAGAGCCCTTGGCCTTTCTGGACACTGCTGCCACTCCGACGCCAGGCAAAGAGCATCACAGGACTTGAGGTTTACACACATCAAAAATTTAGACATTAACCCCTATTTACAACATTTGTTCACAGCATACGGCCGAGAACCTTTTTAGTAAATCACTTCAGATGAGCTGTCTAGCCCCAAATAAAAGATGTTTGCCAATGTCTTGGTAAGGCAAAAGAAGAGCTCTTTATCAAAAGCATATTAGCATATTTTGCCTCATTAATAACTTCACTGCAGCATTAATTTGCCTAATTATCACATTTGGAATTCAACATGGTATCTAATTAATTCAAAACACAAAAAACAAATCCAGAATTATAAAGCACACCGACATGTTCCTGCCTGAGCCTCCCTTCTTTCCTTGGTGTGTGTTTGCCTAAGCAAGTGTGTGTTATGTAAGCAAGTAAGTGTGCCCTTGTGCCTGCTCAGGGAACTCACATTCTTTATTGGGTCCCCTGTAATAAAAATCCATTATTCTAATGAAACTGTTTCTTGGAATGAGAAACTTATCTCCCAAACCTGCAGTTTTTGTTTCCTAAGTTACCTTCAACCTGCTTTCTCTCATTTCTTTTCTTTCTTCTTTATGATGACCTTTTCCTAAAGTCTGCAGGAATATACACTTCCAGAGCAACCGGATCCTGAATTTTTGGGTTAAAGAACTGTCATGACCTTTCTTTACCAGCCAATGTCTTCACCACCAAGTAAACTAACAATATCTGTCCATACTTCCCATCTATGGATGCTCCTTCCTAACCAATTTTCAGGATCCCTGAGTAGACACTAGTCAGCATTATCAAAAATAAAAATCAGAGCATATCTGCTAAAACTTCCCGAACGATCTGAGGTCTTTAGAAAATGAAATTGCAAAAAACCTTTAGTCCCAGGGCTTACTAAAACCCACCTTTTTAATGGGCAGTATCATTCTCCTTCTGCCACACACTTTCCACTTCCCACAACAATATCCGATTGTACCCATAAACAATATGCTGCCATTGTAGTAGAAAGACAGAAAAGACTTAGATCTACATGACATTACAGAGGAAAAAGTAGCTGTTTAAGTAAATGCTGTCTCTTATAGGCCAGGTTCGGGGCTATTTTTAAAACACAGTTAAAGTTGTGGCCAAGAACAGTTAGGTCAGGTCAATGTCCTAGGGATATTTAGATTTTAAAAGGTGCTCTTAACCATACAATGGGAAATGAAGCTATGGCAACCTAAAATGTAAAACGTGGAGCCTGCCATATTCAGGTAATTTATTCCACCTCAAAGAGCAGATATTTATAGATTGCAAGGCACATCCTGCTATAGGTCAGATCCCCACTAACAATAATCTTCTTCCCTAGGCACATAATTTCCTATATGGATGTGTATTTCAAACACTCCTAAATTATAAGCCTAGTGGTTTTGTTTCCTCTAGATTAGTCTCATGACCAAGAATAGTCCAAATTCAATAGTTCAACCCACACATATCACCAAGAAAAAACAAGTTGCAGTGTGAGCCAAGGTTTCCTTTCTGGTACACCCAACATCAACATGTTCTTTAACCTTGTGAGACTATTTCCAATATGCCCATATTGAACAGTCCTAAAACCAGTCTAGCAAATTTTCACACTGCACAGTCCTATGATAGAAAGATGATCTATCAAGGTCCTGAGAGCTTATCTTTGTATCTTCAAGAGTAGATCACAAACTTCTTTATTAAAGAACAAAGACCTCAGAAAAGCATCAGCCAATAAATCTTCAACAGAATTAATCTATTTCAAGCCAACCTTGAAATACCACCACCATCAACACTCTTTTACCCTTGAACAGTAAGGCTGCTCATTTGCGTTGCTGACCACTGCAAACCCAGAATCTGCCCTTTACCAAAGAGCAGATAGAACAGAACCAGAGAGCTGCTGGACCACCAGTCTTACCCCACTGACAGACACAGGCTTTGCTTAAATCACCCATAAAAGTAGAGAAAACACATTCAAGGCTCTCTTGTGTTCCTCTGAAAATAGGCATGAATCTACCTTGCAAAGCTGCCATGCCATCGGGAAAGATTTAGTTTATTCAAGAGACACAGAGGCCCAAAATGACAGAATCCGAGGTTAGAAAGTATAAACAAGGAACTCTGGAGTAGCTCTGGCTGCCCCCACCCCTGCATCCTCCCTCACTCCTATGAGCCCAGGAGGCATGGAGTGGCTTTTCAAACTTCAAAAAAATTTTAAGAGGAAAAAAATGTTTTAATCCTTCATGCTCAATAAAGACTTTGCAGACATAAAATACCTCATTTAAATGCCTGCAGTTTTTATATAAAATGTATTATACAGGAAAAAAGATTTTATTACCATTAAATGCTTACTGCAATCCAACAAAAGAAGAAATGACCTTGATTTTAAATCTTCTGCCTATTTCTCCCTTTATTATCCTTACAATTATTTACTGAACATCCTTTCATTATCTCTCTTCCTTTTTGGAGAAATAATGATTTTTCCCTGGAAGTCAGAATATGTGCATTGTTTTCTCAAGAAAATCCAACAGACTGTTTCCAAAGAAATGCTAATACAAGAATAACTCCTACTCTGGAGACCAAAGAAACTCAATCTTGGAAAACAATAATGGAAACTGCCTTCCTCTGGTCTTGCAGGCTCAGTGTGGGGGAGGAGAAAAGGAAATTCAGAGACCAAGTAGTGAGGCAAAAAGAATGAAAGATGAAAACATAGCCAGGTGAAAGTTATAAATAGGAAATCCTGAGTGGGGGGATGAGGAGACAAAAATCATTACCTGCCTGGTAAAAATAGTTAATGGATGCAAAACGAAGACATAATGACATCACTAAAGTGATATATACCTGTATCAGGGACTGAGAAGGTAATAAATGGTACACTCAAATTAGGCAATCCAATAGTCTTAATAAAGGAGCTAATTCACAAAGGTGTGGGCAGTGTTTAAGGAAAGCTCAAGGATAATGCAGTCCCCAAGGGCTAGCAACAGTAGGGAGCTGTTATCACCAAAGTCTACAAAAGCAAGGGGAGGAAGCAGTTATTAAAACACAGAGAAAGGAACTGGATAGACAGAATAGGAGACTTGTCATTCAATGAAGAACCATGGGGAAGCAGAGGTGGGGTGCCTGTCTGTAATCCCAGCACTTGGGAGATGGAAGCAGGAGGACCTTGAGTTTGAAGCCAGCCTGAGCTACACAATTGAGACCTTGTCTTTAAAACAAAACAAAACAAAACAAAAAACCACCAGAGAGAAAACTGGAAAAATAGATACTCAATCTCTCTTCTACCCCCCAACATGTCCCCAAAGCCCTGTTGTGTCTCCCATTGTCCCAATCCAAATGTAAGCCAAAGGACAAGGGCACCCATGGAAGCAGTAGCTATTGGTCAGTCTACCAGGCCCCAGAGCAGGGTGAAAACAGGTGGAGAGTGGGTCTGCAAAGATACACAGAAGACATCCAGCAGGTAAGAGCCAAACCATTCAAAAAACAAAAGGGAGGAAAGTAGAAACTTTATCAAACCATTCCTTTAGAGCCTCTTAAGAATGGTGAGTTCAACCAGGCATGGTGGTGCCTGCCTGTAATCTCAGCACTCAAGAGATTGAGGCAGGAGGAATGCAAGTTTGAGGCCAGCCTGAGCTACATATCAAGATCTTGTCTCAAAACAAAAACAAATTTTAAAAAACCCACAAACATACAAAAAGAATGGAGAATTCACATCAACCTGTGATATTAGACAGATCTTAATTCAAATAAAGCCCGCTCTGCCAATTAAGTGTGTGCTACTGAAAATCTGACACATCATCTCAGTTTCTTCCCCTCTGAAGTGGGGATCCCCTGTGTCTGTCAGCTTGTCTTGCTGTGGGGACTTGCATGTTGCTGTGATGCTGAAAGCTATGCCACTGGTATCTCAGATATCAGCAGGTCACCCATGATAGACAGGTTTCAGCTTCCAGACTAAGACAGACTAGGGAGAAGGACCTGGCAGCCTATTCCCAAAACAATCAGCCATTGAAAAACCTATAAATAGCAGAGAAGCACCATCAAATATAGTGCTAGAAAATAAGCCCCCAGGCTGGAAGGCATTCAAGAAATGACTAGAGAAGAGTTGCCTCCTCAAAGCAGTGTTAACCTTAATGATGGGAATGGAGTAAAGCCCTGGACCTCCATTTGCTGATGTGGCACGACTCAACATGAAAAGAAAACACAGTGGCCGCATCATTGGGCTCAAGCATAGAAAAGATCATGTGCATGGTACAGTGTAGGGTAATGTTTTGTTCTGGCATACTTAGGGTCACTATGATTTGGACCCAACTCGATGGCACCTAACAATAAACAAAGTGAGGCTAATACTATATACTTAGAAAAGCATTCCTAGGAGAGAGCCAAGCATTTAACAGACTCGTAATAAATCCTAGTTTCTCCACCCTCCCCATTCATACTTTTTTTTGTTTCTACAGACTTTTTGTTTTTCTTTCAGTACTGCAGGATTGAACCCACGGCCTCCCACATGCCAGGCATCATGATGTACCACTGAGCCACGTCCTCTTTTATATTTTTATTTTGAGACATAATCTCACTGACTTGCGCAGGCTACCTCTGGCCTTGAACTCAGGATCCTCCTGCCTCAGCCTTCTGACTCGCTGGGATTACAGGTGTGCACCATGGTACCCAGCTGTGCAGACTCTCAGCTGAATTCATGTCACAAAGGCAAAGAGAGCTAAGTAGACACAGCTTCACATCACAACATAGGAAGAATCAAGGACACCTCATTCCACTGTTTCTATGACTCTGCCCAGCAAATTGTTGGCCAAAGAATGAGCCAAGAGTGACCCAGCTCAAATCTTTGAAAGATTCCCTGTTGCATCCTAAGCACTCTGGCAGCCTCCGTGGGCAGCTGCATATTTTTGGTGGAACTGCTGGCGGGCATGTCATGTGCTCAGCCTACAAGGCAGCCAGCACCTCTTCAGGCTTCTGGACTTTATTTCCTTTTATTCACCTTGAATCAGAAGTAACTGAGCATTGTAGAGGTACTGACACCAGGTTACATACAAATCCTTCCTAAGAACCTGAAGATGGGCTCTTTTTAAAAGAACAATGCCTCTCTGATTCCTTTTCTCTCCAGAGAGCCTCTGCATCTCCTCCCTCAGGGCCATCCCCTGAGTACAAAGTTCCCTAGCACACTCCAGCTTTCACGAGACATGAGGAAAGAAACTTTACAGCTCTTCTGCACTAAAATGTAATACCTTTCTCCACACGGCTGCACAAAGGATTTCTCTGGGAACAAGGGACCAAGTTTCACAGTTGCATAAATATAAACTAAAGTAGAAATCCATCTCTGAGTCTGCAGGAACGCAGTGAACATTCCCATTTTTCAAGAGTCCCAAGGTCATTCTTCACTACGAGTTCTTTCAGCTCAGCTTTAAAGTTAAGCTACTTTAATAATTCATGACATCATACCCATTAAAATATGAGTATTTTCTAGCAAAGGAAACAGCCTTTTTCCCCCTCTTTCTCAGTGGAAGAGGCCCAGACAAACCCCTGCACAGGAAAACAGTGATGTTCTGCAACAGCAACTGATGAAGTTTCAGAGAAACGCTTGCAATTTTGTCTGCCACTGCACACAACCAGTTTTATCATGAAAAGCCAGTGCCATATGCCAGAGGAGACAGGTTAAGCCTCTTAAATGTTCCTGACAACAATGAGCTTTCATTTGTAAAAAGTAAACATCTGCCTCATGGGGAAATAATCCACAAAACAATGGGGATGGTTATTTGTTTGTTTGATTTATTGTGACTGCGCTAAAGGCTGGGGAGTTCAGAAAGCCATGGTATGTCAAAATATAGATAATATCTTAACATTTTAAAAAGTAGTTTGAAACCCTTTATAGACATCACAGAGGAATTCTGTGTGCTATAGATACTTACAGAGAGGAACCGATGATTTCAAAGATGAAGAAAGAGAAGACCAGAATTCAGGTTTTGCCTCTACCATTGTTAGCTATACATCTATACATCTTGGGCAAATTACTTAATTTCTCTGGGCTGTATTTTCCACAGCTGCAAATGAGGGTCAAAATTAAATCTATTCCTCAGAGTAAAGGGTTCTGATGAGGCATCTATGATTTATGACTTTAGAAGTCCTTGGTAAACTGTACCGCAAAACAAATGTTAAGTTGGTGCTTGGTATTAAACAGACAAAAAAGACATTTCGCTCTACACTTTTAAAAGTCAATAGGCAGAAGATTTATTACCCACGAGGAAAAGAAATTTTCTCTTGCTTATGGGTCTTTCCTGGAAATGCCTGCAGTCCCCAGCTTCGTATTTTGGCTGAGTGTGCTGATGACAATGGTCATATGAATGCTGTCTGGTGAAAGCAGGGACCATAGTGATTGATCACTGGCATGTCTGCAAAGAAAGAAAGATCATCACTGTCACTATTATCATCATGTCCTACATTTTGCAAAACTCCTTTTGGACATTTTTAACTTGGGGGGTGGGGCATTGAACTCAAGGTCTCACGTATACTTTTTCAAGTGGTGTACCACTGAGCTGTACCCCTAACTCATCTTTTATTTTTCATTTTGAGACAGGGCCTCACTAAGTTACACAGGCTGCCTCTGGCCTCAAACTCACGATCCTCCTGACCCCACATCTGGAGTCACTGTGATTACAAGCATGTGCCACTGTGCCCAGCTTGATAGTTTTAATTTTAATACTCATAAAAGTTGTAAAGAGACAGTCTTGTTTGTAAATGAGAAATATGAGATTCAAAGAGACTCTGGATTATGCTTAGGTAGCAAAGACAATATTAAAACCCAAGCCCAAGGAGAGAGAAAATGGTGATAGTCCACGCCTTCCTTGGTCTCCACCAGGCCCTTTATAATCATCTAGCATGGCATCTGTACTTCTCCCTCTTACCCGCCTCTCCCCTCTCTCTTCTGGTACCCTTGAGAGAGGCCTGTTGACCACCCCTGATCCCTCAAGCAATTCCTAACCCAAAACTTGGCAAAAGGGTACCAGAAAGGATACAGGGAATGAAAGGGAAAAGGAAGTAAAGAGTGCAAGAGGAAAGCAATGGGGTTTTCTTTCTTTCTTTCTTTCTTTCCTTCTGCCTTAACTTAGAGAAAAAGTCTCTCTGCCTCTCATAAAATTCCTTAGGCTATGGGAATCTGCCTCTCTCTCTTGGGCTCAATTACAGAGCCTATAGCTGTAGGGAAGTCAGTGAGGGCAAGCAAGACTCAGGGAGGCTCCAGGCAGGTACCACTGGCTGGGGAGGTGGTACGGGAAGGGAAAAAACAGCAAACCACCTCCAGAAATCATTCTGAGAACTCCTCAGGGAGATGCGTGCAAGGGTCTGACCAAGCCTGTCTGCTGCAGGCTGGGCTCAGCATGCAGGGCTTTCCCAGCTCATGTGAGCAGCTGGCCCTGAATCTGGAGTTGGTTAAGTGAGCAGCATCGGACACCACAGCTTCAGGTCAGCACGGGCTGTGTGACTTGCATCTTCAAGCAGATAATCACATATATCTTCCCATAAGGACACCTCTAAGGGAAGAGCAAGCCATTTGAAGCAAGCCATTTTAAAAAATGGTACATAAAAGCTTGCTTTAGATCTAACAAATGGCCACTAGCATTTTTCTCCTACCTCAAAACTGGCTTTCTTTCCAAGATCACTGACTCTCCGCCCCCGTGTTCCCAACACTGGTACTTCTTTTGTCTTTGTTTTTATGGGGAGAAAGCTATATCTGATGGGTGCTATAGGGATGACACAAGATGACAGAGACAGGCACTCCCTGACTCCAGGCCACATCACCTAACACCGGAGGCTACAGGATAGACTGCTGAAATAAGACTTTTCACCCTCTGACTCCAGGCCCCATCATTCAAAACCACAGGCTGACAGGCAAGACAACTGAGATAAGACTTTTTCAAAACAAAGTTAATTGGACTAAAACCCCCCAAATTGTCCCCAGAGTGAGTTATTTCCAGCTAAGATAAAGCCTAAGTCAAACCAGCTATAAATCCAAACCCCCTTATAAACACCGGCCGTGCAGAGCAACAAACATCTCTTGTTGCTTCTGCCCACTATCGTCTTGCAGTGCACTATTCAGTATTTTCTTTTCTACTCTATTCTGAGCCTCTGTAAATTCTTTTACCTCCAGCAACATCAGCCACACTCCCACCCACTACAAGTTTTGTGGAGTCTTTTGTTTGTTTTTGTTTTTTGTTTATGTTTTGGGGCCTTTGATTGGCTGGTTGGTTGGTTTTGTGCTTTAAATTTTTTTTTTTTTAATTTTAAGATATCAAACATTTGCAAAAGTAGAAAAAGTAGAAAAAAATAGTAATCCCAGAAACTCAAGAGGCTGAAACAGGAGGATCATGAGTTCAAGGCCAGAGGCAGCCTACCTTGTTTCAAAATAAAAAATAAAAATGGGGCTGGGCATGCAGCTCAGTGGTAGAGCACTTACCCACTAGTAGAGGCCCTGGGTTTAACCCCCCATTATCAAAAAAAAAAAATTAAGAGAAAAAAAACTTCACATACAGAGAAATGATAATAGAAATGATGGCTGAGGTGTCATTGGCAAAGAAGAAGAAGAAAACAAAAAAAGAGGAGGAAGGGCAAAAGTCAATGAATTCACATCTTTAAAATACTGAAAACAACAACAAAAAGAATTGCCAACCCAGAACTCTATATCCAGCAAACAAGAGTGAAATAGACATTTCCAGATAAGGGAAAACCGAGAATTTGTGGTCAGCAGATTTGTACTAAAAGAAATGCCTGAGGATGGTTCCTCAGGTTTGGGGAACAACACTGGATGAAGGGAGAAAAGAAGAGTCCAGGACTTAACTAGGTAAACAAAAAACACTGTATTTTTTCCTTATAATTTCCTCAGAAGAAAATTATTTAAAGCACAAATAGTAATACCATAAGGTAGGGTTTACAATTTATACAGAAGTAAAAGACATGACAAAATATTAGTTTGGGAGAAAGGTCAACAGGGTTATAGAGTTGTAAAATTGCTAAGTGTGCGAAGTGAGAAGCAAGAAATATGACTATGCAGGTATGAAGCAGCAGATGCGAAGAAGGCTGGGGAAAGTGGTACAATATTGACTGACGATGACACCTGAGAACTACAAGACTGCATAACAAAAAATGAAGGTATGACTCCCCTCCAAGAAGTTTGGATTTGACTGATTCCTAGCCTGCAGCCATAGCCCTGTGGTGACCGATCCCATCAAATCTCAGAAGCTAAGCAGGGTCAGGCCTGGTTAGTACTTGGATGGGGACCACCTGGGAACACCAAGTGCTGCAGGCTTGGGAGTCGGACCCGGCAACCCACTCCCAAAAATCAATCTGCCATTGAAAACCCTATCAACAGCAGAGAAGCACTGACAATAGTGTCTCACCTGTTGTATGCAGGGTCACTATGAGTCGGATACCAATTCGAAGACACCTAATAACAATGATTCCTAAGAAAACTGAGACTTAAAAGAATGACTATACCTGTCATAGTTTGAGTACAAAGTGTCCCCCAAAGGACATGTGTTTTAACATTTGTCCTCAGCTGGTGGCACTGTTTGTGAAGGTCATGGAACTTTGGAGGCAGATCTTAGCTCTGTAGAAGTCATGTCACCAGGGGCAGACCTTTGGAGTTTTTTACCTCAGACCCATGGCCCAGATTGCTCTCTACTTCCTGCTCAAGAAGATGTAAGGTCATCTGCCATGGGCCCTGCTACCTGCCACTACCACACCTGCCTAGCCACCATTACGAACTGATTCCTCTAACCATGAGCTCCCAATAAATATCTCTTTCCCCTATGCTTGTTTGGGTTGATTTTTCTGCTACAGTGACAACAGCTGACTAGTATAATGACATAATAGAGTTTGAATTTTGGAACAGGAATCTCTACCACCTCTGTAAGTCACATGACTCAGATGACCATTGACTCAGCTGATAGGTATGTCCAAGCCTGACTCAATCTTGCAATTTGCTGCAATTTTCAATTTATCAAAATCTTCTTTTCACTAAAGTGTCCACAATTTATAAGAATATGCTGTATTTTCTCACATTCTCCTGGCTATTCTTATGTACCCTACTGCACTTTATATCTTCAATTGTTTTATTTTAATGTGTTAAGAAGGATGCATATTGTATAGTATGTCATCTTTTAATCTATTACATATTACTGTACCAACTACAACCATCCCTCAGTATCCGAGGGGAATTGGTTCCAGAGTTTCCCTCGGATTCCAAAATCTCCAGATGCTCAAATCTCATATATAAAATGGCATGATGTTTTGAATCTTCTCTAGATTATTTATAATTCCTAATACAATGTAAATTTTCTATCTGTAGGTAGTTGTATTGTTAAAAGAATAGTTTCAAGAAAAAAGTCCATATATGTTCAGTATACACACAACTGTTTTCAGAATATTTTTGATCCATTGTTGATTGAATTGGGGATGCAGAGGCCATGGATACAGAGAACCTACTGTATTACAATCATGACATTTTTCTACCATGGGCTTGGGGAAAACAGGCCCATAACAGAAAATGAGCAGAGAATGGAGCAGTCCCAAAAGCCACATCATAAAAAGGGACAGAATGGGTTTTAACTCTCAAAAGCTAAACCCGTTAGCTGGTCATCATAACATGAAAAGAATGAAGTTATAGTAGTTAGTAAGCATTAAGTCAAAATTTGACGCCAGTGAAGAATTTGTAGCCAAGTGTGGCGGCACATGCTCGTAATCCCAGCACTAGGGAGGCTGAGGCAGGAGGATCTACACAAGTTCAAGGCCAGCCTGGTCTACATAGCGAATTCCAAGGCCAGCCTGGGCTACATAGAAAGGCCCTTTCAAAAAAAAAAATTAAAAAAAAAGAATGAAGCATTTGTAATGGTTATGCACATGTCAGTCAAATATACCTCTTTGTCTACCTGCCCTCCTCCCTACATCCACCTCTTACCTGTTCCCACTCCCTTTCTCACTTTTCCTCACCTACTTCATCTGTCTCCTTGACATTCTCATGGGTCCCCTAAACCATTTCCTTGAACTCTCTCCAAACTTTAACTCCACCCTCCCATTGAGCCAAGCATTATTTGTTACAGCTGGTCAGGCCCAAGTCGGTCATGTGAACCCCTTCATGGAGAAGACCATCCTATCCCACAGGTATAAATCTGCCATCATGAATGAAAGGTGTAGGCTTTAGTCTTGGCATTTTATTCTCTTTGACAACTTTCTAATTTGGGACTGGTGAATTCTAAAAACATTCTATAGCTTTCTTTGCTGGGCTTATTATAATGAGCTAGAGAGCTACAGACATCTTCTAAATAGCCCCCCTGAAGTTGCTGGCTCTGGAAATCCCCAGATGTCAAATAACTTTGATGGCCTGAACTTGTTATCACATCAGATCACAAGCCTGGACCTTTGCAAATCAGTGGGCAGAGTGGGAAGTTCACTATTCTCATCTTCTCATCTTTTACACCTTTCTTCTGATGTTGCCTGAGTGGATTTGCTTTTCCTAGAGAGCAGTGGCTCAGTGTGGATACATCTGACAGTGGCTTTTCTCACCATGCCAAGTATAAGGGCAGCTGGCTGGCCAGATCTCAGGTGTTTTTACACCTTTACTTCTGCTGCTTCCTATTGCTGCCTCTTCTTCCCAGCACCAAGAAAGACAGGGGTGCAGAGAGGGAGGGCAGGTATGTCCTTTTCAATCCATGCTGCTTCTTATTTCTTTCCTGTGCAGTGTGTGTACACCTACTCCTAAATCATTTTTTTTCTTTTGGTCAATAATTCCCTCAAATATTTATTGAGTGCTTTCTGTGCACAGGCACGGGGCAGTGGCAAATACTAGAGCTTACAATCACATAGGGGTGAAGAGGAGCAGACATTAAACAATTGATTCCTCAATTAATGATTCAACTACAAATGTGAGAAGTGTTAAATGGGAAAGATGCTATGACGCACGCAAGTGAGGACCCGGCCAGTCCCCAGCAATAAGGAGGGCTTCCGTGAGACACAATTTTTAGTTGAGTACAAATTAAGGAGCAAAGTGTTTATAGAAAGTGAAAGAATATAAGAGGGGCCAAGCCAAGAGACGAAAAAGAACATAGCCTTTGGAAGCCCTGAACTATGGCACCTGAGTGGCTGAGGTGCAGGGCGCCAATGGAGAGCACTATGAGATGAAGGCAGTGAAGCAGGGAGGGAGCAGTGTCCATGAAACCCAGTGGGCATATGAAGGACGTGAGGCTCTATCTGAGGAACAGTGACAGCTGCAAGATTTCCCAGTCATCCATGTCATCCATTTCCAAGTCAGCTCAGTAACAGAAGGGAGGAAACCCCACAGACGTGGAGACATCACCTACTTTCCATTGCCATTGACTGGAGGGACTCTTACGTCCTCCAGCAGCTACAACTCCAAGGCCCTGCCATCCCAGCCAGGGCCCATCCCCATCACATCCCATTAATGGAAACAGCTGAGTCCGCAGCAACGCTGGCTCTTCCGGTCCCTCCTACACCAGGATGAGGCTGTGCCTTCACACCAACATCACCCCTCAGGAGGTCTAAGTCCTCCAGATCCCATCTGTGGGTACCTACCAGACTCCTGGGGTTGTTCAAACCCAATGGGGCAGAGGGGTTCGGACAGAGTCTCACTGCACAAAAGAGCATCACTCCAAGGTGAACGTTCACTGGGCAGTAGGCTGGCAGCTGACAATGGGGATTTCTCCCTGGGGAGCAGGGACCCAACCTTAGAAGTTCATCTTCTGGGCAGCAGCCCTGAACTAGCCACCTGGCTTAGGCAGAGAAGCTGGGGTTTCTCCATCTCACTTTCTGCTCTGTGCCATGTCCCCTTCTTCTCTACCCTGGAGCATCCACGTCAGATGCCTTCTGATCACTTTTTCAGGTCCACTCTCCACCTTTCTCCACCAGGCTCTGTCTCCCAGAAGTGTGGCCCACAAGGATCTCATTGCTGTGCTCTCTGGCCCTCCACTTTCCTGCAGCAGTCAGTCCCTGGGAAGCACAGCAGCAGCACAGAGGGAAGAAGAGAGTGAGTTTGGGGCTCCCGCTACTTCAGCTCTCCCTTTACACAAGGGTCATGACTCCTACTAGGTAGGCTCCCCTACTGGCCTCATGGCTGCAGTAACTGCTTCCTCCCCTCGCTCCTCCAGGCCGGGCATTGCTAAACCCATGAACACTGCACTAAGCCTTCTTGTTCTCCCTCCACTCTGCCCACATCTTTGTAAACAGCACCCTCAGGCAGCCCCTTGATGTACCTAATTTCAAGGGACCAGGCTTCCTTTCCAGACCCTGACCAATACAGCATCAGGCTCAGCGCAGAGAAAGCTCAGCACCATGGTCCAGTCTTAGACCAATGACTACCTGTTTTACCTTTTGGGCAGATCTTGGCTCAGATTCCCTAATGACTGACCTGTGTAGGCCCTTGAGCAAGATGAAGGAATTTAGTAAGTGCAAAGGAAGGAGAAACACCTGAAGGATGTATCTCCTCCCTTTTTTTTTAAACAGCCCTTGCGTGACCTGCATCCCCCTCACCTCCAGGCATACTGGCCTCCTTACTGTTCTTTGACCACACCAGGCACACCCCACCTAGTGTGCTTCTGCCTCTGTTCCCTCTGTCTGTAATATTCTTCCACTAAAATCCACATGGCTCAACCCCATGACAGCTTCAGATCTTTTCCTCCACCACCACCATTACCCCACCCCAGGGCTCCCTATCCCCCTTTCTTGCTATATTTGTCACTTTCCAACATGCTCTGTCCCTGCAGCTGTACCACCGTGGCATCCGATCCCATCAGATCTCAGAAGCTAAGCAGGGTCGGGCCTGCTTAGCACTTGGATGGGAGACTGCCTGGGAATACCAGGTGCTGTAGGTTTGGGAGAAGGACCTGGCAACCCACTCCCAAAAACAATCAGCCATTGAAAACCCTATGAATAGCAGAGAAGCAGTCACAATGGTGTTTCGCCTGTTGTACATAGGGTTGGTATGTGTCAGACACCGACTTGACAGCACCTGACAACAACAAACATACTCTGTAAGGATTTGTTTTGCTCCTCTCTCTCTCTCTCTCTCTCTCTCTCTCTCTCTCTCTCTCTCTCTTTCTCTGGCACACACACACACACACACACACACACACACACACGAATTCTCTATGAAATATTCCATGAACACTGAGGTTTTTATCTGCTTTGCTCACTATTACCAGTATATCCCCAATAACCAGGACCAAATTTCACACACTATTTGTTAGAAAAATGAAATCCCAGCTTCAGAGGGAAATATGTAGAAGCTTCCTAAACTATTTTGGTCCCTGAACTTCTGATCTATCTCCAGGGGCAGCCACTTCTAGGCAAGACCCAGCTTTAGTAATGGTCCACGTGACATCAACCACATTCTGCAGAACAGAGCATAAGCTCTTCGAAGCAGTGCCACATTCACTCACATCCAGTTTGGCTGCATTCTTGGAAACTGCTGGGCCACTCTTTCCTGTCTGATCTCCGTTTCCAAAGCTGGAACCACACACTGGAAGAATAAAGTTTCCCTTGATCTGGGAAAATGACCCGATCCATCCTGGAGGGAGATATGCACTTTGAGCAGATATATCCATTCACACTCTATTCATTTTGAAAGCTCCTAATACTTGCTAGGCTTTCTGCCAGCCACCAAGAAAGCCAAGATGAATAAAATATGGTCCCTTCCCTCCATGTGCTCTGACATACCACATTGAACTTCTATAGGGTGAAAAAATGAAAGACATCCTCCTCTGTAATACAGAGGCAAAACACTAGACTTTGTCACTGCTGTGATGTGCTACATCACTAAACAAATGGCGAAAGTCTCTGAACCTGGGAAAGCCAGGCCTTGGTCCATAGCTACAGACTGGGAGAAATCAGAGACATGGACCACTCCAACAACCAAGACCCAGAGAGAGAGCCCAAAGTCTTGGCAAGTCATGGCCACATCCTGGAACCAATAACAACTCAAGCTATTTAGGGTGTGGGAGAGAATCAAAAATCATCCCTTGGGCCCAGAACCTACAATTGTGGTTAGGAGCCGTCAAGTTGGATCCAACTCATAGCAACGCTGTGTACAACAGAATAAAATACTACCCAGCACTATGCCATGCACACAATCTTTTGATGTTTGAGCCCAATATTGCAGGCATTATGTTTCTTCTCATTTTGAGTCATGTCACATCAGCAAAAGAAGGTCCAGGGGATTTGCTCCATTCCCATCATTCAGATCAACTCCACTTTGAGGAGGCAACCCTTCCCCAGTCATTTCTTGAACACCTTTCAGCCTGGGGAGCTCATTTTCCAGCATTATATTGACAGAGCTTCTCTGCTATTCACAGGGTTTTCAATGGCTGTTTCAGGAGTGGGCTGCCAGGTCCTTTTCCCTAGTCTGTCTTAGACTATAAGCTCAGCTGAAACCTGTCTACCATGGGTGACCCTGCTGGTATCTGAAATGCCAATGGAGTAGCTTTCAGCATCACAGCAACATGCAAGTCCCCCAGCATGACAAGCTGAAAGACACGTGGAAGAGCCCCTACAGAGTCTCTTACAAGTAAATACTTGTGAGAGGAGTGAATAAACAAGTGAATAAAAAAAAAAGATGCTAATGGCAACAGTGGGTTAAAATCTCAGAAGGTCCCAATAGTCAAAGTATCTACCCTCACCTCTGAACTATAATATCTGTGATTTAGGGGCTCACAAGCCTTCCAAATGGCCACTAAAATGGGTGAGATTCAGATCAGAGCCAAAAAAAAGTTCAACATTAGGAGAACAAACTCAGTGGTGAAGAGCAGAAATAAAGAACAAATTGGTAAATTGTTCCGGATTAGCTACTTGGACCCTCAGGTGTCAGCTGACATTGATTATTCATTAACTAATGCACTTGCACTCAACAAAAGGCACAGCAAGAGCGCTGAGTGGTCTTAAATAGCACAGTTGGCTATGTGTGCCCTTTGGGAACATGTGCTCTTTGAGAAAGTAAAGGTGGTTTCTCAGGAATAATACCCAGGTACTGCTTGTTAGGCTAGCTAGCAATTTGGCCCAAATACATCATTCTCTTCACATGCTTTCTATTAAATCTTAGAAGCTATCAGTAAGAGGCAAGAACCAAAATCAAGGCTGCAGGCGCCAGGATGGCCAAGGGGTAAGAGGCAGGTCACCTGGAAGCTTTGCCCAAAGATTCATTCTCTAAACTTTAGGCTAAGATGGTCCCCCTTATAGACCTGCAAAGGCCACCTGTCAGCTGTTGCCCAATATTTCTGCTGCTGTTTTAGATGAACTGGTGGATTTCTTGTTCCATTGTATCCCAAAGCAGCACCAGGAACGTGGTTATAAAGCAACTAATAGAAATGATTATTTTCTGTGCACAGCAGATGTGTGCTGTTTCTGCCATGGCTTGGGCATATGTAAAACTTCCAGGGTGTCAAAACCTCAAAACCACAGCTTTTAAATGCATTACCTGTTCTAATTCAGTTCAAATTTCAAAAATGCTGGTTGGCGCAGTCCTCAGGCAATCGATCCCAGAAAGCTTCTGTCAACTCCTTTGCAGAGGCTTTCCATTATGAGTATTTTCAGAAAGAATGGCACTTTCCTGTGAATAGTCTGCCAGCTGGTTGGAGAAAAGCAGGTGCAGATCTTCTTAAATGCCATATGCACTTGCACGCTTCCCCGGCTGCCTTTCTCCTCCCATGATTTTGAGAAAGGGGTTGTGGTCTCAGCTTTTTGTTGTTTTGGGTTTTTGTTGTTTTTTTTTTTTTAAACACAATTTTAGCCAAGACTACTGTGGTCAAAAGCATTATAAAAATAATGAAAACTGAATACTGGTCATTTTAAACTCAAAATGGACTGTCAGCACTTTCTACATGAAATCCTGTCTGTCTGAGGATTTATCTAACCCAGAAAGATGGACTCAGGCTGATTTGGAGAAAGGAGAGAAAAATGGACCTTCACCTCACAGGAGTTGGTAAATGATGGAGTTAAACTCTTGACAGTTGGCTAAGAATGGCAGGGTTCAGCTCACTGTTTGTGCTCCTTTGTCCCTTAGAATAACTGAGGCAGGAAGCTGGGTGGAGGATACCTTTGGGGCCTCACCATCACCACCATCCTGCTATCAACACCTTAGGTTTTTCCATTTTGTGCAGGAATGAAAATAAAATCGGAAGTCGGCAGCTATATTTGATACAAGCCTAGAATAGAAACTAGAGGAATAAACAGTTCCGGGACCTCACTCTTGCTTTCAGGTAGAATCCTATTACATTTAAAAGTATCCTTTGAAATTCTGATTAGCCTGAAGCCTTTGAAAGCAGACAGTTAATGCATCCACCAGTCTGAAGCAAAATTCTCTTGCTATCTGACAGCTCTCCAGCCTTTTGACCTCCACCTTCTGGAAGCCTCTGGCCAGTTTCCTGCTACACGACCAGATGTTTTGGAGCTCACTAAGGTACAAGTCCCTCCTGAGTGCCTCCATATGAAGTTGGAGGCAAAGGGCAGAACCGGTCATGTTAGGAAAATAGTTACATAAACTGATCAGATGGAACAGAAAGCATCAGCATAAATGCAACCAGAAGAAATGACTTCATTTGCTCATTTGTTGATATGGTTTAGATATACAGTTCCCAAAAAAGCTCGTGTTGAAGGCTTGGTCTCCAGCTGGTGGCACTATGGAGAGGTGGTTGGATGATGAGGGTGCTGACCTCATCGATGGACTGATCCATTGATGAATTCATAATTTGATGGTATTATTGGAAAGTGGTGGAACAAGGAGATGGGACCTAGTTGGAGGAAGTGGGTCACTGGGTTGGGCTCTTGAAGGGTGTGCCCTGTCCCCTGCTCCTCCCCTGTCTCTCTGCTTCCTGGCTGCCCTAAAGTGGGCCGCTTTCCTCCACCATCCATGGTGTTCTGCCTCAACACAGGCCCAGAAACATGGAACCAAGTGACCGTGGATGGGTATCTCTAAAACTGCAAGCCAAAATAAATCTTTCCACCTTTGCTTTCTCGCATATATTGTCACTGTGATGAAAAGTGAAACACACCCTCCAGATATTTACTGAGCATGTATCATGTGCCAGGTATTTTGCTGGTTGCTATGTAAGCAAAACAGACTCACTCCCTGCCTTCTAGGTGTTGGGCCCCACATTCAGGCACCAACTCTATGTGGGGCACGCGCCTCCCAGTCCGGCCTGGAGGTTCGGACGGGCGGCGCCGCTGAGCACACAGATACTAAAAACAGTTCACTCGGGACCCTCAGGTGAGGGGTGCAGACTCCTACGGCCCTCAGGACCCCGGAGGAGATGGGAGAAAGGAAAAGCCTCAGGCACTTTTGCCTTCCAGGGGCAAACACCTGTGTTGGTCGTCTCAGTGGTCAGGAGGAGACAGCTGTTGCTTCGTCCGTTGGTGATCAGATGGAGAGCAGGTTTTTTCCTTATTGATGATTGCAATGGGAGAGCGTTCTTTCCTCAACAAAGTTCTGGGGGAGAGCAGCGGGAGAGGCATTTCCTCATTGGTGGTCCTGGCAGGAATGGGTAAGAAGGTGAAAAAAGGGCCTTAAAGGCCTAAAAGGGAGGGCCAAAAGGCCTAAAAGGATCGAGCTGCCACAGCACAGCTCTTTATATAGCTTGCCCACAGAATGGCCTGAGCCAATCATCTTTCAGTCCAATTGTCCAATCAGGAAGGGTTTTGTACATACGTGCAACCAAGTTACTTTAATTTTCCCTAGATTTCTAATTTACAAACCAAATATTCAAAAGCCGTTTTCCCAGTTTGGGAGTTTTTGCCAATTTCCTCCCAATTTTTCCCTACACTAGGGACTTACAGCCTGGTGGAGGAGACAGGCCCTAATCAAATGATTCCACAAACTGAGCAGTTGCTCAGGCCATTGCAACCAAGCAAGGTCTCCAAGGCCCTGAGAGTAACTGGTAAGGACTTTCATCTGGGCATAAAGGCCAGGGAAGGTTTCCAGAGCAAGCGTTTTTTGACCTTAGTTCCAAAAGATGAAGATATAAGAAAAACAGAAGGGCCTTCACAATGGGAGTTGTTCTGGTCCTGCAACCCAATCACTCTGGACGGACTCAGAGCACCAGGCCCTGGTCAAGCTGCCTCTCAGAGACCGAACATCTGACCTGCGTGGTGCCAGTGAGGTCTCTTCTGTCATTCCATATCTTCAGAGCATCTACTCTGGGTCAGCCCTTTACAAACATTATCACATCCATTCCTTACAGCAACTCTGGTGAGTTGGCAGTATTACAATCACCATTTCCTAGAGAAGGAAGTAAGAGGCAGAGAAGCTGAGAAACATGCCTGAGGCCAACTAGCAAGTTGAAGGCTGTGCCAGGATGTGAACCCAGAGCTATATGATTCCAAAGTCCACACTCCTCACCCCACTCTGTGCCATCTCAGATCAGAGATTTCTTTTAAGCTTCCCAGTACAGTACTCCATTACGTTAAAGGCTAAGATTTTCTTCTTTGGGTCTAATCAAAATTGCTCTTATTAGAAAGGAGCCCCTCGCTCCCCTTTTTCACACACTAGAGGCAACAGTTTGCCCACAACTACCTCATTAAACACCACACACACACACACACACACACACACACACACACACACACACACACGCACACCTTTTTACCATTAAATGCTTTGAAGACAGTGTGTAAACTCCCATCACCTCTCAGGTTCCTGTTCTCTGGGCATAACAACCCCAAGACCCTATAAAGCAGTAGTCTGTGCCCAAAAGCAACCTTGGCACTGCTTGGAGCACAAGAAAAGTGGGCAAGGCTCCTACTGGGGTCAGCTACAATACTGCAGCAGCCATGGGGCAGGAAGCTTTCTTGGAAGCAGAGCCAAGTGCCAGTGTTTTCCCACAATGCTTTTGTTTTCAGGTGCACCATCCCAATCCTAAGAGCCTAGCTTTTGAATCTTCCCAGGAATTCAGCACAGAGCCACAGACACATGAAACTAAATCATTGCAAGGACTACCACCGGGCTCCACAGGCTTTCCCAATAATACTGATTCCAGGGACAGGTTCTGACAGCCCCTAAAAAAGGTGCTAAAACCAAGTGTACTTGCATTTACACTTGTAAATCTCATTAGCATGTGTGAGAGTGCTGGGTTCCAGTGTGTGGAGCTGGCAGACCCTGCTGCTGTGGAATGTTGCATCCTGCCAACGCCGGGGCCTGTTACTCACGAGAACCACAAGTCGGTTACATCCATTTTCTCCATATGCCGCTCACCACCTTGTGGATCATACAAAGATCAATTTCAACGTTTTGTTTTGGGCCATCATTAGTTGAGATGGAGGTACACAGAGTACAGAACACCCTCCTAGAAAATACACACTGCATTCCTACTGGAGCTTTGATCCCATAGTTTTCAAAAGTCCCTCAGTCTAGTGAGCTGGACTTGCCCACACATGAATGATCTATGACTCAGGATTAGGTTCATTTGCAACCAACAGCAGCCTAAGCAAGATAGATGTTTATCTCTCATGCATAAATGAAATCCAGAGAGCTTGCAGGGCTGTGATAACTAGGAACTGAGGCATGTGTTAGCTTTTTTCCTCTGCCATTCGCAGTACATGCCTTTCACCTCATGGTCCAATAAGGCTACTCTCACTCCAGCTATCACATTTTCATTCTAAAGGAATGGTCAGCAAATTACATTCTGAAGACAAAATCCAACCCTCCTTGTGTTTTGGTAAATGAGTTTTTATTGGAGTATAATGGAACAAATGGCCACACCCACTTGTTTGTGTATAGTCTATGGCTGCTTTAGCAGTTTAATAGTGGAGTTGAGAAGTTATAGCAGAGACCATATGGTCCACAAAGCTGAAAATATTTACTATCTGCCCCTCAACAGGAAAAGTTTGCCAGCCCTTATTCTAGATGGAAGAAAAAAAAAAAAAAAAAAAAAGACAAAGTCTCAGCAACCCAGGCCACAGCAACTCAACAAAAATCACATATGACATTTCTGCATCTATCCCATTGCTTGAATTTAGCCATTCCCAGCTACAGGGAAGGCTGAGAAATGTCAGTTCTAGATGGCCATGTGCCTAGCTAAAATTCAGAGTTCTCTTCCTAAGGAAGAGAAGAAGGGATTTGAGAAGCCAACTTGTCATCTCAGGGTCCTTTCAGCCCCTTAAACTCAGGGCAGAGACAAGCTGAGTAGCCTATTTCATCCCTTACCCAAGTCACTGACTGACTTTGGCCCTCTGGATTTTATTTCTCATTCAATAGGAGAAGACAAGGCATGGAAAGAGACCAAGTGAGGTTCAGTCCCTCCACCTAATGACTATGGCAGAGCTGGCCCAGGCCAAGGCTGGCCTCCTCTACTATGAGCCACTGCTGGTCTTTGCTGCCTTGAAGGAAGGCAACCCAGCCCCAGAAGACCACATTGGCCACCTGAGAGGAGCAAGAAGCAATAAAAAAAAAAAAAAGAGATGAGAGAAAAGGGCAGAGAGAGAGAGAAATGCAAGAGTGAAACCTGGACAACATTTTCAGACAGGTATAAAATTTTGTTTACAATACAGGTATGAAAAAAATATGCATCACAATGGGGCACAGTGGTGCAAGCCTGTAATTCCAGGGACTCTGGAGGCAGAAGCAAGAGGATTGTGAGTTCAAGGCCAGAAGCAGCCTGCACAACTTAGCGAGACTCTGTCTTAATATAAAAAATAGAAAATGAGTTAGGGGTTCAGCTCAGTGGTAGAGTACTTGCAAAGTATTGCAAGACCCTGGGTTCAACCCCAAAGTACCACCAAAAAAAGTACATAGTTCATTGTGTTCATGAAATCCAATTCTAATCCACCCTTGTGCTGGGCAGGTCAGAAATCCATTGCAGGCAGTATTGGGACACCCTTCCAAGATTCAAGCAAAGGTCCCAGGGGCTTCCTGACGGATCCCTCCCAACAGTGAGTCACACCAGATAAGGGGGGACAGCACAAGTTCCCTTCAGGTAAGGCTGGGAAACCCAAAGACCCAGATTTCCTAGAAACATCACTCCTCCCTCTGGGGCATGGCACACCTGCTTCTTTACTAAGAAAGGGAAAAATTGAAGCACACTCTCACCCACACCCCCAGAAGCATAGTCATTTCTCTCCATCCCCCCTGGCTCCTTCAGCACCTTCTACTTTCTGCTCAACGAGTATAATCAATAAAATACCAAAAAGCCTGACTAGTTCTTGGTATTGGTGGAATAGAAAATAGTTTTAAAAAGCAAAACTTAATATTTTATCCCATAAATTGGCAGGTGTTGTAGGCAGGTAGAGTGTTTATATATAGATCTAGATTTAGATGTATATGACCAGGTTTAATATCTGTGGTAGATAAACATCTGTGTAGGTTTAACATCTGTGCCTCTTGAACCTGTAGTCTATTTTCATGTCTCTGTGATTCTCCCTAAATCTTGACCAGGAGCAGATTTCTTCCAAAAGGGCGCGTTTGGCAGGGGGGTGAAATGACCAGGATGATTGGAAAGGAGGACATCTGGAGCGCCCCCTGGGGGCATGTCTGCAAATCACCTAAACCTTCTCTGATAATTACCATACCTAAACTCGGTTTTGGGGCTGGGATTTAGCTCAGTGGGTAGAGTGCTGCGCTGCAGTCTCTGAGGTCCTGAGTTCAATTCCCAGCACCGCAAAAATGGGAGAAGGGCCTGGCAATCCACTCCCAAGGCAATCCCGAAGCACTCAGCCATTGAAAACCCTATGAGGGGCGCTATGAGTCGGATACCGACTCGACGGCACCTAACAAGCTCGGTTTTGAGAGAAGGACCCGGCAATGCACTCCCAAAACACAATCCATCATTGAAAACCTTATGAGTAGCAGAGAAGCACTGACAATAGTGTTTCCTCTGTTGTACATAGGGTCCCTATGAGTAAGACATGGACCTCAACAGCACCTAACAACAACAAAGCTCAGTTGGTAGAGCACTGCTCTGCACTTTCTGAGGATCCAGGTTCGATCCAGATACAATTCAACGACCCCTAACACAACAACATTCCTAAATTTTAGAAGCCTATCCTAAGACAATTCTTTATGTTGAGGTCCCTGTTGCCCATGAAAATATAGCGATTTCTAAGTGTGGGAACTATTCAGACACCATTCATAGATAGAGTTGGATCAGACTGTGTAGAGAGTTCTTTAGAATGGGAAAAGCAGAATTAATAGTGGGCCTATCTGTATCAGGAACACTGTGCTAGTCGCCAAAATGCTAAAATAATGCCACCCTGCTTGGTAAAAATCCGCTGTTCTGATTTCCAAATGCTCCCCTAGCATCTCCCCAATGACCTTCCTAACCTCCTGCCACCCAGCAACCAAAGGGTTAATGCCTGAATCAGCAGGCAGCCTGCAGATCCAAGCCTGCTCCAAGGCTAACACCAAGGTCCATTCTGACTGATCAGTGCCCATGCACCACACAAGTTGCTGAATGTTTTAAAGTCACCCCAAACATGGATGCTTTGAAAGGGAAGAGACATGAGGCAAGGAAAAGGACACATTTCCAGGGTTACCATGCACAGATGTGCAGGCCGTTCATTACACAAGTTCTCGTGACCCAGAGAGCCAATGGGAACTGAATTTCAGCCTCTGCTCTGCTTGACCACGCCCTGTGCGCTGGCATGGGACTACATCACCCAGAGGAAAGGGGGCTTTTTTTTCCAGTGTGCACAGAAGTGCTGCGCATTCTAGCAGCTGGCTCACTGTAGAAGCTACTTTAACCACCCAGGACTGAGTAGATAAGGCCTGACCTAGGATCAGGGCATAGGCTTGGAAGTCAAAAATAATATGAGGAACATTTAGGAACATCACACAACCCTTTAAAAAAATGTTAGGGGTTAGAAGGGCAAACCTGATTCCTATCCCAGGTAAAGAAAAACTCCGATACTGACAAAGTAAGGTCAGAAAATAAGAGTCAGTTTGGAAGTGAAGGGATGAGTTTGTGTCCTACCTGCTGACTGGGAAATTGTAGCTGAATATCCACCAAGATGCCCAGGTACATGGATTGGAAGGACAGCGATGGGCCAGGGATGTAGACAGAGAAGAGGGAGTCCTGCAAATTCTCTTCAGTTGCAAACTCTGAAGGATCTTTGGAGGGAGACTGAGGGATTATTAGAGCCCATGGGTGGAAGAAGTGGTGAAAAGAGAGGGTCGTTCCATATAATGGAAAGCACCTGGGTTTTTGCGCCACTAGAATTGGTGGTGCACCACCAGCACTGGTGGCCACCAGCACATGCTCATAATCCCAGCCCTTAGGAGGCTGAGGCAGGGAGATCTCAAGTTCAAGACCAGATAGGCTACATAGCAAGAATTTGTCTCAAAGAAATGAGGGAAAGAAAAAGAATTAGATTTAAGTCTTCCCTTGCCACTTACCAGCTGGGAGCCCTTGAAGACATTAATTTCTCTGAATCTCAGTTTCTTTCCAAATTGTCATAATAACACCTACCTTACAGAACTGCTAAGAGAGTCAAATTAAGCATGTGAAATGTGTGGCAAAAAGCAAGTGCTCTATGCCTATAACAATTATTAGAAATATTATTGCTATTATTATCACCAGAGGACTTCATTGTAGCCCATGAAGAACACCTATAGTGCAGGGCAGGACTATATGCAGAGTCAGCCAGGATAGACTAATAGCATGTCCCATAAGTGTCAAACTTTCCAAGATGTGTCCTAGGACTATGCCTCCACCTCCTCCTAAAGACAGAATTTAATATATGAATGTGGTTTTGATAAATGGCATGCAATATGGGCTTATCTGTAAAGGCACTAGAATCACCTCCAAGCGCGGTTGGGAAACAGGAGAGCTAAAGGCTGGGAAGGAAGAGTTCTTTGAAAGCCTTGATGTACAAGGAAGTTTCAATGAAGACTGGAAGTGTGAAGCTACCTTGCCCAACCTAGAGTGAAGCAGCGATGTTTGGGAGGCAGCCAGGCCTGTCTTAAGAAACTAGAATCACTCTGGAGCTTTTGGGGAAGAGGAGCCAAATGTGTCCACTTATGGAGCCTGGAGCAGGCAGTATGGACAGGATGTGATTCCAATCTGCCTTCTTGGCATCTGGAGGTCCTGGTGGTGCTATATGCCTCTTGCCTTACGTGACCAGCCTCCAGATGCCCAGGTTGTATTGTGCCCTGAGGATAGGTCTGCCCTGCCCACCTTTCCATACCTGCACTACTAAAATTAACCAGCAGGAGTCTCCAGCATGTGGGCGGGGGCAGGGAGTTGATATCTGTGTCCCTGGGACAAATGAAGGAGATGTTATTTCAGAAGAGCTCCAAGGTTGAGAAAGCCAGAGAGCCTCATTACTCACTCATTTATTCATTTGTTCATTTCAACACATATTTGTTGGTAGCTTCTTGTGGTCAGGCATTTAGGATAAAGCAGTGGGCAACCTCCTTTCTGACCCATATCCAGCCTTTGGCCTCTCCTATCCCCAGAATGTAGAGCTGCTTCTTTGACGACTGATCCTCAACCCATGGTTCATAGGCTCCAAAAACTTCCCTGTGGACTTCAGACCTAACCTCCCTCTTGCTTTTCAGCAGCTTTTCCAAGCCACTTCCATTTGTTCATTATCTGCCACCTACTGTACTTGTCTCTGTAACACTGATTCAGTGGTCCTGTCTTTTAAGCCTCCCTATTCACACTATTTCTTAATGTGTATAATATTTCCCAGTTCCTAAAAGACATGGAACCCTCATCTCAAGATAAAGTGAGAATCATCTACCTTATTTGACTGATGTGGAAATAGAGTAAGTAGGCCAGGACACTTGCATGGTATCTGGGGCATCCTTCAATTCTCCAAATTCCATATTAAAATATTGTTTTATGTATACCTTATACCTTGCCTACTTCCAGAAAGATGTGAAATTGTATTGTATTTATCTCTAACCAGTGCTCTTTTAATCCCCAGTGCTTCTGGAAAAGGGTGGTTATGATAGAGCTTTGTAGCTCTATAACGGTGGCAATTTTTCCGGCCCTATCCTTACTCCCAAGTCTAATGCTAGGCCTAAAACAGTCCCTTCCTTCATACAAAGAGCTTACTGAGCCATCTTCTCTCCTTGAATGAGTTCCTAAATCCGATATTCTTTCCTGGGCAAACCTCTACTTATAACTACATCCCACTAAAGCTGTATGATGGTATGGCCGTTGTCCTCACTGACCATAAGGTCCTAGGGGCCACACTAGGGGCAAAGAGCTTATGCCCCAGTGCCTAGCAAGGTGAAGGACACACATCATAGGAGTTACAGTCACCATCGCTTCTTCACTGATTGCCATGCAAAGACAAAATTCTTCCCCAGCCTTCATAGTGTTAACTAGTCAGACTTATGTTGTTCTCAGTATTTATTTAGCTGCCTTGAATACTTCCACCCATGCCATTGTAAACTTCTAAAAAGCAAGTGGTTTAACCCCAGTACAGGGCACTCTGCATAGCCTCGTTCCACACTCTGTAAGTTGCTTAGTCAAATGTTTCTGATCTTGGAGGTCGGGTGATGATGGTAAAAGTAAAAGCCATTAGGACTGTGATTAATGAAGATGCTTTATGCAAGTTTTCCCCAAGCACAAGTGAGAGGACATGTAATCCCATTACCAATACTCAATCTTTTACTCTCGGGAGATTTCCTCACTAATTAGTCTGAAGCTGTAATTTAGCCTATACTTTAAAGAATATGTCACATGAGGACACTTCTAATTTATTTCTGACCTTCCTTGAATTTTGAGACACATGCTTTTGACTAGAATTTCTCTCTATCATCATTTTCTTCCTACAAAAAATAAATAAATAAAAAGCAATAATTTATCTAAAATCTGAGAAGGAGAGGCAAGCTCAGAGCACTTGACCTGGACTTCAGCTTGCCTAAGGTTTTGTCCGGCTGTCCTGCTTTGTTTCCTCAAGCCTTCTTTTAAATGGCCAGTCCAATGAGTGTTTTGTTACATTATTAGGACTTTGAAATGGACAAATACAAGCAGAAGTGATATCTGTAGTATCTGAGTAGAATAATTAAAAGCTAATACACAAATTACCATGTTACCTCTTGCTTCTGCCAAGCAAGGAAAAGTTCCAAATGATAGCTACTCCATCAGCCTAGATCCCCAACCCCTACCAACATACGATGGCCACTCAGAGAAAGAGAGTTTGGTGGTTTGAAGTCATTAAGACTGGAAGGTTTTTTGTTAGTGAAGCATAACTTGACCTATCTTCTCTGCTGCAATTACCCTGAGCTAAGGAAATCTTTTCCCAGACTTTGACAGTTGTATTTTGTTAGTGCCCCCTGAATTTCCTCCTTGAGGCCTCAGTCCAATTGACCTCAGTGGGCAGCCTTTCTGAGCCTCTGGGTTCTATGGTTCCTTATCCCTAGAATTCCCCCTCCAAAATATTCTACTCACAACATTCCACTCCTGGCAAAACCACTCCACTCCTCCTTTTATAAAATTCCTGCAAAAGTGTCCACTGGGGTTTGATGGAAAAGTGTGTAATCTATCACACATCCTATATTGTTCCCTCCTCCCAGCTCCCAGCCCTGAAGGATTCAAGGCCCAGCAGGGCCCCCTGGCCACTGAGGGAACAAGAGTCACCCAGTCGCCATGTTCTGACAGCTTGTCACATTATTTTTCCCTGTGGGGACTCTGATCCCTCCATCTAACCCTCTTCTCCGCCCCCTGAGACCAGAGGCCACTATACAAGATTCCTGAGGCAAAGCAAAGCAAGATTGATGCCCTACAGACTGCAGTGCCTGGGAGGGCTCAAGGTTCAATGCAGGGAGCAGGTCATTCTTCCCTATATCTGGTTCCCACACTGGACACCAAATGGGAGCCAGGGCCAGGGCAGCAAGAATTCAACCTCTGTTCATCCCACAGCACAAATGATCCGCCACACTCCCCTAATCTCCCCAGGCCTGGCCCTCTCACCTCGCCTGCTCAAAATCTTCCTGAAGGCACCCCAGGCCTTCTTGGACTAACATGAGATTTGTACTGCCCTTTGGACAGAGAAGCTGGAATCAAAAGAAGATATAAAAAGTGTGATTGGTGCATATAAAAAAAATCCTCTCATTTAAACACAGCCAAGGAGAATCCCATATCCCATCCCCTATTCCAACTCATACCAACGTGCCTTTCTCCCCCATTTGCCCCTATTAAAGCAAGCAGTGTTTGAGGCCTAAAGGCTGGGTCATTATGCTAAAAAATCATAAATTAGTATTAATGCCCATGGCTATTTGAATCCACAGTCTCTGCAGAGCAGGTAAGAGCCTCCTAAGGGGTCAGGACTATGGGATTTCTAGGGGCTGTGGAGCAATACATATAAGAACGATTTCATCTAAATTCCCTGGGAGGTTTCATAGACCAAAGCACCTCTGAAGGACAAAGAGAGACAACTGTAAAATTACCTGAAAATAAATGCTTCTAAAGCGGTTGGAAGGAATTCAGGGTAAGGGTAATTCAGAGGCCAATAACTAATCCATCAGCTTTTTTTTTTTTTTAATCCCACATCTGGACCTTTTTTTTCCTCTCCCAAGGCTACCGCCTGTCACCATGCAGTTTATCAGCTGTCACTCCATCTCGATTCGGGGTGACATGAGATCAATGGCCTAAAACTGCTCTCAGATCTGTGGAGCAATTTATAATGCCAGGGCTCCACTGTGCCCTGGCTGAGCCTGGGTCTGATTCAGAGGGTGAGGCACCCATGTAGACTTCATTTCCATTTCAAAAGTAGATTGTGACCCACTTTGAGTCAGAGAGTTCAAGCCACAGATGCAAAGGGAGACCTGAGTCAGAAGTCCTCTGCACTAACAGAAGAAAGACTTTGGGGAGGGGAGGATAGAACTAGTCAATGATAAAAATGCTCTCTGCTTTGGAAAGGCTCTAGGTTCCTGTTTCAGTTTTTTTTGAGTCAGGTGGGATTTATTAATAATGAAACTAAATTTGTAGCAACATGTTTTAGTCTCTGAAAGCAACCAATTCATTTAATTTATCGGAGGTACTTAATTTATTGGAGGTACTTGGGGGTTGAACCCAGGGCCTCACACATACTTTGCAAGTACTCTACCACTGGGCTGCACTTCCAGTCTCATTTGTTGTTGTTGCTGTTGTTGTTGTTGTTGTTATTTTGAGCTAGGGTCCCACTAAATTGCATAGGCCACCTCTGGCCTCAAACCTGTTATCTTCCTGCCTCTGCCTCCTGAGTCACTAGGATTACAGGCATAAACCACCATGCCTCACCTCCCTGTCCTTTACAGGGAAATAATAACTAATACATGTTCCTAAGCACTTGATACTGTAGCATCTTTCACACTTCTCAAGACAATCATTATAGACACTATTATTATCTCTATTTTGCAGAGGAGAGAATTAAGACACAGAGAGATCAAGTAATTTGCATAGAGTCACATAGCAAATCATTGATAATGATGAGATCTGAACTCACACTGGATGATTCCAGAGCCTGCAGTCAACAACCATGTTCTATTTCTTATCAGGTAAAGTAAGTCTTTCAGCGTTTCCTGATACATGTTGTTATTGTTAGGTGCCATCAAGTTGTAGGCTGAGTGGCCAAGGATTGGAAGCAGTCTAAGGTTTGTGAGCATCTGGCATTGGGATCAATCCAAAATCAATGTTTAAACAATAGTTACCTTCACCCCCAAATTGTTTCATTATCTGACTGCTGAGATTAAATCGGGCTATGGAGAATGCTTTCCTGTGAGTTAAGTCACTATGCCATTACTGACATACAGAAAGAGAGAAAAAAATTGAAAAACAGAGGAAGCATTTGGAGTGTAGAAAACTTCTTTGAATTTCTAGATGCAACCTCAGTAAAACCCAGAGACTGAGGAATTCTAAGAGATTTTTGCAAAATGTGGTTTCTCTGCAAGAATGAATTGCATGGCCCTAAAGAGCTGCCTCTGTTGTTTGCTTCGCCTAGCACTTGCAGCACACTTCCTTAGGAGGTTTATTCAATGATGTGAGACTGTAGTAGGAAAAAAAAAAAAAAAAAAAAAACCAGCTTCTAGGCTTATTTAAGAAAGAAAGTATTGAAAGGTTAAAAAATAGCCCCTCTCTCCATCCATCCTTAGAATTATGCTTTCTAGCGCAGTCTAGTTCCCTTTCCTGGTTGATCTAATCCTAATTAAAAATAAATTACATGCTGTATAGAACTTGAAATGGAAAAGATAATCCTATTACATATGAGAATATATCCTGATTTTCTTTCCTGCTAAACTGTGGGAGATATCAGATCAGGCTGAGGCCTCCATTGTCGCCGCTTTGAAAACTTTCCTGGAGCCCTAATCCGTCACGTGACGCCAGTGTCACTCTCGGTGTCTGCACGCGAGTTCCACAATGCCAGCATTAGGCGCGGTCACAGAAGCCCGGCTTCGCGGAGCCGGCCACATTTGCATTCGGAGAAAACGCCGGCCATTGTGGAGCTGTTGTTTGTTCTCAGGATTGCGAGACAGTGGCCGGCGAAGTTGCTAAACCCGAGAGAAAAGGGCTCCTTTGAGCCGGCCCAGGCCTTTTGGTATGAAAACAAGGCGATCGGAGCGGCTCCGTGGGGTGGGATCAGCCCCGGGAGGGCGAGCTCCCCCGCGCCTCCCCAGCCGCCCCCACCACCCCAGCGCCCCACATTCTTCCTCGCCGGGAGCGGCTGTGGCCGCAGAGGCGCTACTTTAAATCGCAGTTCCAGAAGCTGGAGGCTGCGGACCGCCTGCGGGAGCCCGCCCGGCCCGCGCGCCTTCACACCTCGCCCGCCAGCCCCGCCGCTGCCCGCCGCCCTCCCAGCCCCGCGCGCGGCCTCGCAGCTCCGCGGCGCAGCCGCCGGCCTCGCCGCCTCCGAGAGGCCCAGGAGCGGGCCGCGGATAACAGGCTTTCGACCTGCGGCCCGCTCCCCACGCCCCTGCTCGAGCCGGGGGCCTCTGCCTGCTGCCCACTTTCCCCTGTTCCCTCCTCCGAGCGCTCCTCATGCCAGCCTTGAGAAGCAGCAAGGTGACGCGGAGGCGCCTCGAGTTCAGAGACAAACGGGGTGAGGGGTGGAGGGAGAGAAGAGGAAGAGGAAGAAGAGGAAGAAAGAGGGGAGGGAGGTGAGAGGGAAGGAAAAACTTTCAAACGGCACACGGCTGAGCTACGGCCCATGACTTCAAGGTTGGGCTCCAGCTCCCAGCCACTCGCGGCCGCGCTCTGAGCCACTGTCCCCGCGGAGCACCCCTCTTCCGCGAAGGCAGCCCCGCGGCCCGCTTCCTCCTGCCCCCGGCGCGGGGTTCTCCGCCAAGTGGCTGCAGCTCCGCTGGGGCCTGAGGTCCCTGGGATACCAGAGCAGAAGCGAGTAGGCCGCTGTCCACCAGCCCAGTTCTGAATCTGTTCCCCTCCGGGCGCACGGCGGGGAGTGGACAATGAGAGCAAGAGTCTGGGCGCGCCTAGGGTCGAATGCAGGCCCCAGGCCCGAGGGGGGAAGTTGAAGGGTTCGGAGGGAAGACCGGAAGGTCTTTTGGCTGCATATATCTCAGCCCCCAGAATGTCTCTTGGGCGGGGGCAGGGAGAGGGCCAGATAGTAAAATGACATTTGGGAGGAAGGAATAAGTGGAAGAGAAGGTTGGAAATTGGGTTCCTGAAGGGGGCGTTACCCTTCCCATGTCCCCGAGTAGCTTCGGAGGTCTGGCATCAATTCTTTTAACCGTCTCAGGGCTGCTAGGTGGAGGAGTCAGAGAGGGGAATCAACTGAATCTGAGGAAGCCCCAAGCTACGCACCGTCCCCTATTCCAATCTCATACGTAGGAGCTTTCATTTTCTGATGGCTGGTGCTGCAATTTCTGTGCTCTGGAAACTCAATGCACCTCATCTTCCTCCACCCCAGTGCCCACCCAGCTTCCTAGCAGTATCCCTACTCTGGGGGAACTCCTGCTCCTCTTCTGAAAAACAAACAAACAAACAAATAAAAAACATTCTCTTGAGTTTGAAGGTATGGAAAGCCACAGAAAGGATGCTGGCAGAAGGACCAAAATCGACTTGAATGCAATCTTCTTATCAAACTCATAGTATTTTTTTACTTTCTTCAAGTGCGTGACTTTTGGTTTTTATATCTCTTCCTTTCTGTTCAATAGAACCCTTCAGTAAGAATCCATAAGAATCTGTCTTGTTCCAGGTTGGAACCCCACCCCCCTTGCCTTCAGCTAGGGGAGGAGGGATACGTGTGGGCCAGCCTGGGGACCCGTCAGGCCTGGAGCTTTGGCAATGCCTAGTTCCACACTTTCGAAGGCAGATGGCTAAGTTACCCCAGGTTTGTGCCAGGATTCAACATCATGCTGTGATTTTGTCCTTCTGGAACGGATGAGTGTTGCTTCCCAGAGTGGCCCTATTAGAACAGAAAAGAAAATCCCCTAAATAGGTGGAACAAGGCATCAGGAGGGAAAGTTCTCTAAATACACTTTAATACGAACGGGGTATTGTGTAGAATTCAGTGCCCATCACCGTTTAGCCGGAGAGTTATGGCAGTGATTGGGGATGAATAGAGGAACACAATGGATACATGTGGCGTTTGCTCATTATATTCAAGTTAGCCCAACTCCTCTGTGGAAACTGTTCAACTTTCTCTCCCCTTAGCCTGTCACAGTGAAATAATACAGGCATTGGGGCCACCAATGGGATCGCCTGCCATGCCATTCTATTTCCACTGCTAACGAGGGCTTCATAAGCCTTTGATACAGTCTGATCTTTGAAACCTTTCCAAATCTCCTCAAGCTTATGCTAAATCCTATTTGGAAGTTGTTTTTTTATTTTTTTTTTTCCTTGCCTGCTAGCGCCCACGGCTTAAGAAAGCCATTTGGACAGTGACATGCATACTAACATAACGTAGAGCTTTTTTCTGAAAGGGAAGTGGCAACTCTGATTACCGGGGCTCACACGAGCAAAACACAATTTGCGTACACAAATTTGAATACAATCAATTTTCCCTTATCCTTCAAGCTTCTTCATCGACAGGCTATTCCGGGGGCCGTGGGAAGCTGGGAAAGAAGACAAGCAGAGCTTTACTCCCCAGAGCAACTTTGGAAGCCTCCGAGGTGCAAAATGAAGGGGAGGGGGAGCGGGCAGGATGTCAGACTCGGAGCCAACGTAGAGAAACCCCAGCTTGTTCGCACTTAGTTCTAGCAGCGGGCACCGGAGCCGGGGTGTGGGGCGCACAATTAACAAAACCATCCGTTCCTTTTACTCTCAGAGTTCTGTGCCAAATCCTCTACAAGCAAGGTGCTGACAAAAAGGGAGGGAACAGAAGGAGTTTTAAAAACAAAGAAAAGATTCCCTCATTTTCCTTTCTTGTTTTCTCCTTTAAGCCTTTCCACATTAAAAGGATTGTCGGAGACTGGCGGAGGAGCTGCGATAGGGGAAGGTGGCCATTGGCTGCCCGGCTCTGGTGATTTGCATATCAGCGGCTATAAAGGCTGAGGCGGCGCGCGGCGGCGCAGCTCCTGCCAGGAAAAGGGAGGGAGAGGCGCTGAGTGAGGGCGGGTCCGCGCGTCCTCAGAGCCAGCCAGAGCTGGAGCTGCAGCCCGCAGACTTCTCCGGCACAGGGCTGGCAAAAACCGTGCTCCCCGGACCCTGAGACTCACGCCCAGACCTGCAAGCCAGAGAGGACTCTATTCCTTAGCCTTTCGGAATAGCATTTGGGGCTGACGGCATGAGTCCTGTGAGGCGCTGGGGTAGCCCTTGTCTTTTCCCCTTGCAGCTCTTTAGCCTCTGCTGGGTATTCTCAGTGGCCCAGAGCAAGACAGTCCGATACAGCACATTCGAAGAGGATGCCCCCGGCACTGTCATCGGGACCCTTGCTGAGGACCTGCATATGAAAGTGTCCGGAGACACAAGCTTCCGCCTGATGAAGCAATTCAACAGCTCTCTGCTCCGGGTGCGCGAGGGGGACGGGCAGCTGACCGTCGGAGACTCTGGTCTGGACCGTGAGCGGCTGTGCGGCCAGGCCCCGCAGTGCGTGCTGGCTTTCGATGTGGTCAGCTTCTCGCAGGAGCAGTTCCGGCTGGTGCACGTGGAGGTGGAGGTGAGGGATGTAAACGACCACGCGCCCCGCTTTCCCCGGGCCCAGATTCCCGTGGAGGTCTCTGAGGGAGCGGCTGTGGGCACACGCATCCCCCTGGAGGTGCCGGTGGATGAGGACGTGGGCGCCAACGGGCTACAGAGCGTGCGCCTGGCCGAGCCGCACAGCCCGTTCCGCGTGGAGCTGCAAACGCGTGCAGACGGCGCCCAGTGCGCCGATCTGGTGCTGCTTCAGGAGTTGGACCGCGAGAGCCAGGCCACTTACAGCCTGGAGTTGGTGGCCCAGGATGGTGGTCGCCCTCCGCGCTCTGCCACGGCCGCCCTCAGCGTGCGTGTGCTGGACGCCAACGACCACAGCCCGGTCTTCCCTCAGGGCGCCGTGGCAGAGGTGGAATTGGCCGAAGACGCGCCCGTGGGCTCGCTGCTGCTAGACCTGGACGCAGCTGATCCCGACGAGGGTCCCAATGGCGACGTGGTGTTCTCCTTTGGCGCCCGCACCCCTCCCGAGGCCCGACGCCTCTTCCGTCTCGACCCCCGCTCTGGCCGCCTCACCCTGGCGGGGCCTGTTGACTACGAGCGCCAGGACACCTACGAGCTAGACGTGCGAGCGCAAGATCGCGGCCCGGGACCTCGTGCCTCCACCTGCAAGGTCATCGTGCGCATCCGCGACGTCAATGACAATGCTCCTGACATCTCGATCACCCCGCTGGCCGCCCCCTCTGCACCAGCCGCCTCACCCTTTGCCGCCGCCGCTGCCGCCGCTGCACTTGGAGAAGCGGATGCGACCTCGTCGGCTGGACCTGGGACGCCGGAGACCGGCGCCACCTCCCTGGTGCCAGAGGGGGCGGCGCGCGAGAGCCTGGTGGCACTGGTCAGCACCTCGGACAGGGACTCGGGCGCCAACGGGCAGGTGCGCTGCGCCCTCTACGGGCACGAGCACTTTCGGCTGCAGCCGGCCTACGCGGGCAGCTACCTGGTGGTGACCGCGGCGTCCCTCGACCGCGAGCGCATCTCCGAGTACAACCTGACGCTGGTGGCGGAGGACCGTGGCTCGCCCCCGCTGCGCACCGTGAGGCCTTACACCGTGCGCGTGGGCGACGAGAACGACAACGCTCCACTCTTCACAAAGCCAGTCTACGAGGTGTCGGTGCGCGAGAACAACCCGCCCGGCGCCTACCTGGCCACGGTGGCCGCCCGTGACCCAGACCTGGGCCGCAATGGCCAGGTCACCTACCGGCTGCTAGAGGCCGAGGTGGGCCGCTTGGGGGACGCCGTGTCCACTTACGTCTCAGTGGACCCGGCGACCGGGGCCATCTACGCGCTGCGTAGCTTCGACTACGAGACGCTGCGCCAGCTCGACGTGCGCATCCAGGCCAGCGACGGAGGCTCCCCTCAGCTTTCCAGCAGCGCGGTGGTGCAAGTGCGGGTCCTGGACCAGAACGACCACGAGCCTGTGCTGATGCACCCGGCGCCAGCCAACGGCTCCCTAGAAGTGGCGGTCCCCGGGCGAACCGCGAGAGACACGGCTGTGGCGCGGGTACAGGCCCGGGATGCGGACGAGGGCGCCAACGGCGAGCTGACGTTCGACCTGCAGCAGCAGGAGCCGCGCGAAGCCTTCGCCATCGGCCGCCGCACGGGGGAGATCGTGCTCACTGGCGACCTCTCGCAGGAGCCCCCAGGTCGCGTGTTCAGGGCACTGCTGATTATATCCGACGGCGGCCGTCCCCCGCTTTCCACCACCGCAACTGTCAGCTTCGTGGTGACAGCAGGCGGCGGGCGCGGCCCGGCAGCGCCTGCTGCTGCGGGAAGCCCGGAGCACTCCCGCCCGCCGGGCTCTCGGCTTGGAGCGTCGGGGCCTGCGCTGCAGTGGGACACGCCGCTGATCGTCATCATCGTGTTGGCCGGGAGCTGCACGCTGCTGCTGGCCGCCATCATCGCCATCGCCACCACCTGCAACCGCCGCAAGAAGGAGGTGCGCAAAGGGGGGGCCCTCCGGGAAGAGCGGCCCGGGGCGGCGGGCGGCGGATCCTCGGCTCCCGGCTCCCCGGAGGAGGCCGCCCGGGGAGCTGGGCCCAGGCCCAACATGTTCGACGTGCTCACCTTCCCTGGCAGCGGCAAAGCGCCCTTTGGCAGCCCCGCGGCCGACGCGCCCCCGCCCACGGTCGCCGCGGCCGAAGTGCCGGGCTCGGAGGGCGGCAGCGCCACTGGGGAAAGCGCCTGTCACTTCGAGGGGCAGCAGCGGCTCCGCGGCGCGCACGCCGAGGTGAGGCCTTCCTTCGGCTGGGCGCCCCCCTCCGTGCTCCGCGGACAGGCTGGGGGAAGGGAGACTGGAGGGCTCGGGGTGGGCTTTCTCAGGGAGAAGCTTAACCTGTCCCACTTGCTTTTTTTGTCTCCTTTCCCTCCCTCACACCCTCTCCCCCAATTCCCTGGCTGCAGCCCTACGGTGCCTCCCCGGGCTTCGGAAAGGAGCCGGCGCCCCCTGTGGCGGTCTGGAAGGGACACTCATTCAACACCATCTCTGGCCGAGAAGCCGAGAAATTCAGCGGCAAAGACAGCGGCAAAGGGGACAGTGATTTCAACGACAGCGATTCCGACATCAGTGGAGACGCCCTGAAAAAGGATCTCATCAACCACATGCAGAGTGGTGAGGGCTCTTCTTCCTGGCCGAATTGAGCATTCCTCCTTCCCTCCCCCTGTTTGCCTCCTGGAAATCTCGATTCCCAGCCCCTCTCCCTCACCCCTCTGTTCACTTCTCCAGTTGAGGATCCAAGTAGAGACAGCTCCACCACTTGCACAAAGCTCACTGTTAGGCATCCTCTTAGGCAGAAGCAGGGATAGTGCTAGCCATCTGGGAAGGAAATTCTGCTTATCGTATATTTTTTTCTTCCCGCAAAAGATCTGGGCCGGCTTCTAAGGATGTCAGTTCTCATAGGGCACCGTTCATCTTCATACACACTTTCCTTTTCAGCTGTCCCTACCCTGGCAGACATTCTGGCGATGGAGTCCTAGGAGTACGTAATCTCGAGAATAATCACCATGCTTTTTCTCTTTTTATGTTAGGACTGTGGGCGTGCACTGCTGAGTGTAAGATCCTGGGCCACTCTGACCGCTGCTGGAGCCCATCCTGCGGGGGACCCAATGCTCATCCCTCACCTCACCCACCAGCCCAGATGTCAACCTTCTGTAAGAGCACGTCTCTGCCTCGGGATCCTCTGCGCAGGGACAATTACTACCAGGCCCAGCTGCCTAAGACAGTGGGGCTGCAGAGCGTCTATGAGAAAGTGCTGCACAGAGACTATGACAGGACAGTCACTCTGCTCTCCCCTCCTCGTCCTGGGAGGCTCCCAGACCTTCAGGAGATTGGGGTACCCCTTTACCAGTCTCCCCCTGGCAGATACCTGTCCCCAAAGAAGGGAGCCAATGAAAATGTGTAATCCCATGCTGCATGTCTTCACACACATATACAGGTCACTCCAAGAAGCCCCTAAGTTATTGACCGGTTTCAGTGTTGTATATATAAATATGCAAGATGTGCCTTAAAATGAAGTTGTTGGAAGCTATTTCCAATCACATTGGTACTGTTTGGTATTTGCAAACAAAAATGTAGTTAATGTAATTTTTATGAAATGTGTGCAGTATTTAATTTTTCTTATCATGCTATTGACTTTAGTTTCACTTGCAGCTTGCCATTTTCTTAGTGTTTTTAACCTGTACATTGTGTAATGTAATGTTTGTATATAATGAAATTTTGTTATATTTTTATATAATAAAAGATAAAGTGGAAGTTATTGCCAAAGGAACTGTCTGTAAGACAAAAAAAAAAGTTGGAATTACTTAATGGAAATTTATCTTTCAACAGAAACAACCTAGTGTTTGAGAAGTTTTGCCTTGCCAAGTATAACTTGTATATCTTGAGTCTGTGGTAGATTTCAAGTTAATGTTATTTAATTACATTTGGTTTTCTGTAAACCTTGTCACTTATAAGCACAGTAATAAAGGATTTGTCTTGTGTTTGAAGAATCTGCTAATTGCTTTTCATGAAGTTGCCTATATTCACAAATAATTTCAGCACTAGAGTTAAATTTGCTTTCAAGTGCTATTTGGGCATTGTTAATGTTGATGGCAATGTTAAACCTGGGATTAAGTATTACAACCTGGGATTTCAAGTATTGCAAAATCTCACTGAAGTTCTAAAAATATTTGGTGATATTGTACAATATGTATATCTCCATATATATTGGTCACTCTATAAAATACCTGCCCTCATTCCTTCAACAAGTATCTGTTGAGCATCTACCAAAAGTAAAGGAAAGCTAAGTTTGAGCTAGTCATTCACTAATTCAACAAACATCTGTAGAGATTTTACTGGAAATTAGTAACTCTTATGAGCTGGGGTTTGAAGTGAAGATGACTATCTCCAGGGACTTACTAGGATAAAACCTTGCTCAGTGTCATCGAGTCAGGTCCGATTTGAGGGATTGCTCCAGGAGTAGATTGCCACGTCCTCCTATTTTTGTGATTCTAGGGATCAAACCCAGGGCCTCAGAGAGTGCAGAGCAGCACCCTACCAATTGAGCTGAACCCGAGCACCTACCTGTTCAGGTTTAGCTCTCATTATCATCATCACCAGAACCACCTCAGGAGGACTGAGGCATAGCTCAGTGGCAAACTGCTTGCATAGTATGCACAAGGCCATGGGCTTAATCCCCAGTACTCCTCCCCATCCCAAAAAAAAGGGCAAAAAAATGTATGGGTGAAATGATACAATGCTTGGGATTTGTTTTAAAATAGTCTAGAAAAAAACAGAGGGCCATGTGAAATAAGACTGATAAAATATTGATAATTATCAAATGGTAGCATGGGTATATGTGGGATTGGGGTAACTGCAGTATTCTTTTTATTTGTATGTTTCTGTTTAAAAATGTATCCGGCCAGCCTGGTGGTACATGCCTGTAATCCTAGTCCTTGAGAAATGGAGGCAGGAAGATCACAAGTTCAAGGCCAGCCAAGCTACATAGTGGGTCCATAACTAGTCTGAACTACATAGCAAGAGAGTGTCTCAAAATAAAACCAGGGCTGGGGCTAGAGCTCAATGGTAGAGCACACTGGATCCAATCCCCAGCATTGGGAAAAAAAAAAAAAAAAAAAAAGCATATGTCGGCTATGCATTTCATTTGCAATTAAAATGATGATAATGACAGCTAACACTGAGCAAGGTTTCTTGAGCAGAGCCCTTTACAAAGCACTCTGTATGAATTATCTCATGTAATTCTTAAACTACCTCCACGCAATAAAAACTATTATTAAGTCCATCTTGCAGATAGGGAAACTAAGGCATGAGGAAGATATGCTGAAAATCACACTGCTAATAAGTGGCCATGGTAAGATCCAAACCTAGGTTACTCAGGGCAAAAAAAGTAAAATGTTGTGAAGTGCTATTGAGTACGGTCCAACTCATAGTGACCCTAACTATGTACCACAGAACAAAACACTCTCCGACACTGTGCTATTCTTGGCACTATGTCAGTGCTTCTCTGTTATGCACAGAGTCTTCAATGGCTGATTGTTTCCGATATTATTTTGGGAGTGGGCTGCCACATCCTTCTCCCATTTCTGAGGTGCAAGGGATGGAACCCAGGGCCTCAGAGAGCATAGAGCAGCACTCTACCAACTGAGCTAAACCCAAAATGTAGCAACGAAAACATTTGGCTTTTAACTTGAAAGAAACAAAGAGTTACATGGAAAAGTCCCAATGCTTTGCCTTTACTGCCTGATTATTGTTTAGCCCTTTATATCTGTGAAGTGCCTGTGTTTCTTTATTACTAATTATAGAGAGTGAGGCACTGTAATGAATAGAGGAGCCCTCAAAGCTGCCTGTTGAAGTTATAATTGAAACCAGTGGTGGCTCCAAGCTGAACAGCAGGTCAGGCACACACAAGTGCTTGGCCACCCATGGCCTGTGCAAAGTTCAACAGTTTCTGCAGGCAGCCAAGCTGCACGTGGTCTGACAGTCTCAGACTGCCCAGTCCTTAGGTTCTGAAAGCAAACATAAAATGTGGGCAGGTTACCAGAAAGCTTCAGAGCCAGGATGACCTGGCCCCACAGGACAGACCCCAGGTAAATCTTCCAAATAACAACTAAAGCTTTATTTTTGAGTCAGTCCCATCAAATCCAGAGCAGAAGAATGAATGATCCCACTTTATAATCAAAGAGTATCCAGCCCTTTTGTGTGTTTGCTGCCCTGAGCCTTCAAAAGTAAAATAATGTTATTGTCATTATTATTTTATACTGTGCAAGCTATTTGATTACTCCCAAAATTCGAGTTTCAAAATAATTTCATTGTCATTTTTTTCTTGAGATAATTAACCACTTAAAATAACTTGCTTTTGCAAAATCAAACACACAATTCACTCCTTGAAACTGTTTGAACAGCCAGGTACCATGGCTCACTCCTCTAATCTCAGCGACTCTGGAGGCAGAGGCAGGAGAATCGCAAACTCAAGACCAGAGGCAACCTGTGTAACATAGCAAGACCCTGTTTCAAAATAAAAAATAAATAAACAAATGGGCTGGGGGTGTGATTCAGTGGTACAGCACTTGCAAAGCATGAAAGGGCAAGGCCCTGGATTCAACCCCACAGCACTACAAAAAAAGAAAAAAGAAGGAAAGAAAGAAAGAAAGAAAGAAAGAAAGAAAGAAAGAAAGAAAGACAGACAGACAGACAGAAAAGAAAGAAAGAAGAGAAAAGAAAAGAAGAAAAGAAAAAAATGCTTTAAACAAAGAATGGGGAGCTCTTCTTAGGGCCAGCAGCAGATATCCTCAGGAAAACAGTAGCTATATGGAGGAGGCTTTCTGTTTTTCTTTAAAAATGTTTATTCTCAACTATATTTTTAAGAAAATATATTGTTTTATTAAGTTAAGTGAGACGGTATAAATGTAGAATACTTAGCACAATACCTGTTGTTGTGTCCCATTGAGTTGGTGTCCAACTCATAGCTACCCTACATACAACAGGTGAAATACTATTGTCAGTGCTTCTCTGCTATTCATAGCATTTTCAATGGCTGATTGTCTTTTGGGAGTGGGTTGCCAATCCTTCTCCCAAGCCTACAGCCCTTGGTTGTTCCCAAGTGGTCTCCCATCCAAGTACTAACCAGGCCAACCCTGCTTAGCTTCCATTATTGGATGCCACAGTGGTACGCCTATTGTAAGTTCCTACTACATTTAGCTTAGTTGGTAGAGTGCTGTTCCACATTCTTTGAGGACATGGCTCCAGTCCCCAGCAGAGCAAAAAAGGAGAAGGACCTGGCAATCTGATACCATAGGAATCCCGAAATAATCAGCCATTGAAAACCCTATGAGGGTCACTATGAGTCAGATTCCACTTGATGGCACCTAATAACAATAAAATTGTGCCCTACTTCCTCTTTCCTTGCCTTCCTTTCCAGCCAGTCTCCACTATTATCACTTCCCCACCCTCTAAGGAAGAGGAAGTAGACTCAGCATATCTGGCCTTGTTGTGACCCTGTTTTTCTCTCTACTTCTTCCATTGTCACCAAGCAGACCAGAGCCTCATATGTATCTAGCAATTTAAAAATATGTCTGGCTGAAACAAGCATCACATACAAACTCACAAGCTTCATAGGTTTGTGATGGCAACACAAATACCTCCCTGGAGATGGAAGACAACAACCGCTGGGCACCTTGGCAGTGAGCACTGGGACAGAGGAAGGCCCTTGGAGAAGAGGGAGGTCACCTTGAAAGAGAAAGCTAAAAGCCAGACTTTACCTGTATCACATCTTTATCTCTGGCTCCATTGACTTGAATGTCCTGTGCTTCTTCCTATAATAAAATACCCATCAAAGAAACCACTTCAGAAAATTAAATTGTAAGTGGTTTTAGCATCTATTGAAAAATGCATTTTGAAATAGAGCAAAAACAGGATGCTTGTCTCTAAATGCAAATATATATGCCTAAATAGAGAATATATATACATATCAGCATGAGTTCCATGCCATAATTAGCCAACTATCTGGCTTATTTCACTTTAAAAATATAAGCATTTATCATCTAAAAATTCCATTTTAGAAAGCAGGCATACTCACTTTAGTACTGACTTCAGTAACAAGAGTATAATTGGAACACTGTAAGTTTTGAAAGCAAACTGAAGCAAAGTCATACAATACTCAATGAGCCACTGGGTTCCTCAACAACTCCAAAGAGCTTTGAAAATACTGTCCTGGTTTTAAATAGCTGTGTAATAACTCAAACAGTATTTATTATTCCCTTCCTTCAGTGGGAGACAATCTGCAATAGAATTCACCAACACGTTAAAAATCAACTAATAAGTGAACAGCAGGTGGAAAGAGACACCAAACCATTTTCAAATCCATCACAAGATTAAATGTGCTCTTTCAACTGGAGGAAAAAATCCTCATTCATTTTCAGAGTTAGGACTTGTTCCCACCAAGCCTGTCTAAGGAATTTCAACATGTCAGATTGAAACCTGCATAGTTTAACACAAGAAATTTAGGAAAATTCCATTTGTTAACCCAATGTGACACTTGGCTCTATCACAGACACACCTCCAACTCAGCATGTCCGAAGGAAAATCATCTTCTGCTCTCTGCCACCATTAACCCCCAAACTATCCCTCCGGAAATTATTTTAAACTCAATAAATAGGAATGAAAACTCAAAATACAAAAGTCATTTGAAGGCTCCCTTTTTTACTCCTAATACCCAGTCACACTGGGCTGGGATTTAGCTCAGTGGGTAGAGCGCTGCGCTGCAGTCTCTGAGGCGCCGAGTTCAATTCCCAGCACTGCAAAAATGGGAGAAGGGCCTGGCAATCCACTCCCAAGGCAATCCCCAAGCACTCAGCCATTGAAAACCCTATGAGGGTCGCTATGAGTCGGATACCAACTCAACGGCATGTAACAACAACAACAACCCAGTCACACATCAAGATCAATTGATTCTACCTTCTAAATACTATTTAATTGTCCCTTCACTCCACTATAGCAGATATGATGCTCTGCCCACCCCCCCCCACCAACCTCTGAGTCCATCCTGGGTGCAGTGGACACTTCTAGGTTGCATTATGACAGTGTCCATGTCAAGCACCCATCTCTGCTGCTAGAGATGAGCTGAGGGCTTCAGGCCCCATCCAGAGCTTGTTCAGTCTTTGTACAAAACAGCCTGGAAGTGCTGAGAATTAAGGTCTGCTGGGCAACACCCAACCCCTGGGGGACAGGAGATGGCAGATAACTACCCAAGCTTACCCAGGCATTAGAGGAATCATTTTGAGCTGTACTTTAAAGTTCCCTAGAGGGCCCCCAGTGAATTTGAGTCCATTGCCCACAGGAGGAGCCCACCCAGAGACACCCCTTTCTTGGCTTTCCAACATTCAGTTTCACTGAATGAGATATGATGAAAGGATACAGCCCTGACACACAACTTTCTTGACTTTAAACCAAGCAGTGTTTCCTTGTTCTGTTTGAATGACTGCCTCTTGATCTATATACAGATTCCTTGTAGGGAAAAATTGAGAGGAAATTGGCAAAAACTCCCAAACTGGGAAAACGGCTTTTGAATATCTGGTTTGTAAATTGGAAATCTAGGGAAAATGAAAGTAACTTGGTTGCACGTTTGTACAAAACCCTTCCTGATTGGACAATTGGACTGAAAGCTGATTGGCTCAGGCCATTCCATGGGCGAACTATATAAGGAGCTGCGCTGCGGCAGCTCAACCCTTTTTTCGCCTTCTTGCCTGTTCCTGCCCGGACCACCAATGAGGAAACGCCTCTCCCACTGCTCTCCCCTGGACCTTTGGTGAGGAAAGAACGCTCTCCCGTCGCAATCATCAACAAGGAAAAGAACTTGCTCTCCATCTGATCACTGACGAAGCAACAGCTGTCTCCTCGTGACCACCGAGACGACCAACACAGGTGTTTGCCCCCGGAAGGCAAAAGCACCTGAGGCTTTTCCTTTCTCCCGTCTTCTCTGGGGTCTCCAGGGCCGCAGGAGTCTGCGCCCCTCACCTGAGGGTCCCAAGTGAACTGTGTTTAGTATCTGTGTGCTCAGCGGTGCCGCCCATCCGAACCTCCAGGCCGGATCGGGAGGCGCGCCCCACAATTCCTCATGAGTACAATTAAATTCTCTAGCATTCCCATTCTTTGCATTGTTATCCACAATTTGCTATGACCCACACAGTCAAAAGCCTTTGCATAGCTGATAAAACAGAGATAGATATCTTTCTGGTATTCTCTCCTTTCAGCTAACATCCATCTGACATCAGCAAGGATGTCCCTAGTTCCGCACCCTCTTCTGAATTCAGCTTGATTTTCCAACAGTTCCCTGTCTATATACTGCTGTAATCACTTTTGAGTGATCTCTAGCAAAATTTTAATTCCATGTAATATTAATGGTATCACTCTATAGTTTCCACACTCCGTTGAATCACCTTTCTTGGGAATAGGACAAATATGAATCTCTTCCAGTCAGTTGGCCGAGTAGCTGTTTTACAAATCTCTTGGCATAAACAAGTGAGCACCTCCAATGCTGCCTCTGTTTCTTGAAACATCTCTATTGGTATTCCATCATTGGTATCCTGGAGCCTTCTATTCTGCCAGTTCCTTCAAGGTAGCTTCTACTTTGTCTTTCAGTACCACTGTTTCCTGATCACATGAAACCTCTTGAAATGGTTGGTTATCCACCAATTCTTTTTGATATAATGACTGTGTGTATTCCTCCCATCTTCTTTTGATGTTGCCTGTGTTGTCTAATATTTTCCCTGTAGAATCATTCACTGTTGCCACTTGAGGCTTCTATTTTTTCTTCAATTCTTTAAGCTTGAGAAAAACGGAGTATGTTCTTTCTTTTTGGTTTTCTATCTCCACCTCTTTGGACATCATTATAATATTTGATTTTGTCTTCTTGAGCTGTCCTTGATGTCATGCCATAACTCATCTGGACCTCAGTCATTAGTGTCTAATACATTAAACCAGTTCTTGAGGTGATCTCTGAACTCAGGTGGGGTATACTCAAGGTCATACCTTGGCTCTCATCCACTTGTTCTAATTTTCTTCTGTTTCAGTTTGAATCTGCAAATGAGCAGTTGATGATCTGATCTACAATCAACACCTAGTCTTGTTCTGACTATTTGATATTGAGCTTTTCCCTTGTCTCTTTCCACAAATGTAGTCGATTTTGTTCCTGTACATTCTGTCTGGTGCTTTCCATGTGTATGGTCACCATTTGTGTTGGTGAAAAAATGTATTTGCAATGAAAAGATCATTGGTCTGACAAAATTCTATCAAGTGATTTCCAGCATCATTTCTGTCACCAAGGCCATATTTTCCTACTACTGAGCCTTCTTTGTTTCTAATTTTTGCATTCCAGTCACCAGTAATTATGAGTACATCCTGATTGCCTATTTGATCTATTTCAGATTGCAGGAGCTGGTAAAAATCTTCCCTATCTTTACTTATGGCCTTAGTGGTGGGTGCACAAATTTGAATAATAGTCATATTAACTGGCCTTCCTTGTAGGTGTATAGATGTTATTTTACCACTGACAGCATGCATTCCAGGACAAATCTTGAGATGTCTTTTTTGATAATGAATGCTACCTCATTTCTCTTTAATCTGTCATTCCCAGCATAATAGATCATATGATTATCTGATTCAGAATGGCCAATTCCAGTCCAATTTAGCTCACTAATGCCTTCAATGTCAACTTCAATGTCAATGTTTATGTGCTCCATTTCCCTTTTGAAAATTTCTAATTTTCCTAGATTCATACTATATACATTCCACATTCTAATTATTAATGGATGTTTACAGTTGTTCCTCCTCATTTTGAGTTGCGCCACATCAGCAAACAGAGGTCCCTAGGGCTTTACTCCATTTCTGTCATTAAGGTCGACTCTACTTTGTGGAGGCAGCTCTTCCCCATTCATCTTTTGAGGGCCTTCAAACCTGGGGGGCTCATTCTGATGGCAAAGTAATTGGGCACTGGGGGTGCTGCCCTTGGAAGACACCAGTTAGGACCCCAAGGGACCCCTAATCATTCCCAAGACAGTGTGTTGTGTAAAAAATAAAAAGCAAGACTGGCCCTGTCATGCTCTCTGGCCTCTTATCTTGCCATGTGATCTCTACCTCTTACTCCTGCTCCCACCATGATACCATTGACTACAATGTGATGTAGCCAAGGGATCCCTCACCAGAGGTCAAACCAAATAGGCCATTTGATTTTAGACTTTCAGTTTCTCGAATTGTGAGCCTAATAAATAACTTTTCTCTTTGAAGTACCATGCCTCTCAGATATTTCATTGTTGCTTTGGAACATGGACTAACACAGACTGCATAATAATAAGAATGAATACAGATACCACTTCCTCCTCCTCCTCCTTCCCTCCTCCTCCTCCTCCTCCTCCTCCTCCTTCTTGTTCTTCTTCTTCTTCTTCTTCTTCTTCTTCTTCTGCTTCTTCTGCTTCTTCTGCTTCTTCTGCTTCTTCTGCTTCTTCTGCTTCTTCTGTGCTGGGGATTAAACCCAGGACCTTGAGCATACTAGGCAAGTGAGAAGGACTTGGCATCCCACTCCCAAAACAATTCCAAAACAATCTGCCAGTGAAAACCCTATGAATAGCAAAGAAGCACTGACATAGTGCCAGGCATGGCACAGCATCGGAAAGTGTTTCATTCTGTTGTACATAGGGCCACTATGAGTTGGACTCAACTAGAGGGCACCTAACAACAACAATGTTCCAATTAGTGCACCAAGTACCTTATGGGTACCATCTCTTATAATCCTCACTGCTTTAGATTAAACCATCTTCTGTATGCAGAAAGTGAGGTTTAGGGAGGAAACATAATTTGTCACAGATCACATAGCTAGTATTAGAAGGAACTGAGATTAAAATCAGCATCTGTCTGGTACAGAATTATGAGTATGTACTTATTGAAACCCTCATTGCTTCTTTCCTTGGCTCCAGCACAAACCTCCTGTCTGCTCTCTCCACATTCACTACCCGCCCTTCTCTATGCCATCCTCCACACTGGGGCCATGAAGACCTTTTTATTGGCTCTCTCCTCATGACTACACAATACCTTTAGGATTAAGTCCAGGGTGCTGTTCATTGAATCCAATACCCTGAACCCTCTGTGTGCTATGACTCCCTCAGCCTCAGTCCAGTTGCTGCCTGCCTGCTGCCCCCTCCCCCACATACCTACCAGCCCTTCAGCCAAAAAGATATACTGTGTTTCATCTCTCCATGCTGTTCCTTATCTGGGAATGACCATCTATTTCCTCTCCTCCTCTCTCCATCCACCCTTCCTCTTCTCTGGATCATTCTTCTCATCCTTCAAGACTATTCAAGAATCACTTCACTAGAGAAGACTTCTGTGCTACACCTTTCCCACCCCGCACAAGCTACCAGCCAGGAAGGACAGAGTGACCCTTCTGTGCACTTCCTTAGCTATGACCAAACTGAGGGCAATTGTGGCTCTACTTGTCTGTCTTCCCTTACCAGCCCATGAAGTCAAGGACCATCCGCCTGTGTCTTTCATCACCATATCCTCAGCACTATGTACACTGGCTGGTACATAATAGAGAGTCAATAAAAAGTGCTTGCTGAATGGAATGATTCACAGAGCCAAACACAAAAGGTCACGGGTACACATCATAGCCAAGAGACTCTGAATCCACAAGTGACTGTATGTCCCCACAGAAGCTCTGTGATAAATATGCCTCTGAATCAGATAGGACCAACAGGTTCAGCATCTCATCCACCTCAGCTACTCTAATAACTGGACTATGAGGAGAATGCAGAAACAGCATCAGTCCCGGCCAAGTACAATTCACCTTACCCACTGAAGCTCAAGCCCTCCCCTTCTTCCATTCTTAATGCAGCAGCATCTCTTTAGACCCAACTCAACAGAATCTCAGATATCTAGAGATTTTTGGTGTAATCTTGTCCATTTTGGTACCTAAATCCATGTGGTCCAAATAATCCAGATAATTGTCAAGTCTCCCGTTCGTTCTATGCAAACATAGCAAATTGTAAAATTGATGAAATCATAAAATTATTTCCTTTGTTAAATGTTGGGTATTAGTCTCTTATTGAAACTTTATTTGCCAAATTTTCTGCCTATAGATTCTAACAAAGTAGCTGTAGAGGATGAGAATTTGCTTCTAGTGAATGTCACTAGATCATCAGAAGAAGGGCTGGGTTACTGGTGGTGGAGGCTGGGTATAGAATCTCATTTTCATTCAGAACTGGCTTTCTGCCATCACTTAACCTAGTTGTGATACATTCTGCTTATCAGCCAAAAGCCCTTAATCACCACCCTCATCAGAATCTGAGAGCAAACTAATGAAGATGCTTAAGTCCCTCCAGGAATGCTAAGGACTCAGTCAGCCATCCTCCTGCACTAAAGAAATTCAATGTCACCACTCTCTCCCTGGCTTTCCTTCCTGTGCACAGGATGATGCATCTCCCAAACTATATTACATGTAAAAGCTAGTAAAAATCACATCCTACATAATTATCTAGATATTTTCAGGTGCTCATATGGGATTCTTCAGTATCTTTAGAAATCCTTTGATTCTTCACTTCATTTTTGATGATTTTCTTAAGTTCCCAAAAAGCACAGTTTGAGATGGAGATTCTTAAGAGAATTATCTGCAGGAATTAGTCCCACCTATCAAGGCATCATCAACACCTTGTCTTTCCTCCTGCCCTACCACAGCACATAGGTGGAGGTGTGGGAGGAGCCAAAAGGGGGCATAGAGAAGTCCAATGACAAGTAGCCCCATGCTGCACCCATCTGAAGTGCCCTGTATAGCTCTGAGTGGTCACCTTGGCAGGGACTCAGCAACTGGACCATGTCCAGAGGGGAAAGACCAGGAGGGTAGGGGACTGAATGCAATAGCATTTCATGGGGGGAAATTTGATAAACAACCTATGATACAAGATATTCATTCACAACTGAGACAGGCTGCCTCAAGAGACAGTAATTAGACAATCAGCTGATGAAATGAAGGGATAGAGAAGAAATCAAGATTGGGAGCTGGATCAGATAGCTTCAAAGTTTCTTCTCAGGCTTAATAGTTGATGACTGTGACGGTTAGTTTCATGTACCAACTTGACTGCTAAAGGATGCCTGTAAAACTGGTAAAACATTTCTGGGTGTGTCTGTGAGGGTATTTCTGGAAGAAATTACCATTTGAATCAGTAGACTGAGTAAAGATTTGCCCTCACCAGTGTGGATGGGGACCGCCCAATCTATTAAAGGCCCAAATAGAACCAAAAAAGCCCAAAGATGGGCTGAGGATATAGCTCAGTGGTCCAGTACTTGCTGAGCATGTGCAAGGTCATGGCTTCCATCCCCAGTACCAAACCAAACCAAACAAAAACAGGTCCAGGAAGGGCAAACTTTCTTTATTTGAGCTGGAACATCAACATTCTCCTGCCCTAGGGCAACAGAGCTCCTGGTTCTCACACCAGTAGACACAACCTCCAACATCCACCTATACCCCATTCTCAAGCCTTCAGCCTTTGACTAAATTATATTGCCAATTTTCCTTTCTTCAACTTGCAGAATCCATATAGTGGGGCTTCTCAGCCTCCTTAATCATGGGAGCCAATTTCCATATATAGATAGATAAATAGAGCGAGCAAGAGACATATGAGGATATTTATATATACACAAATATGCATATATACATATCTGTATGTATATACAGCTGGGTTTTAGCTCAGTTGGTAGAGTGCTGCTCCATACTCTCTGAGGACCCAGTTTCGATCCCCAGCACCGCAAAAATGGGAGAAGGACGTAGCAATCCACTCCCAAAGCAATTCCAAAACTATCAGCCATTGAAAACTTGTATGAGGGTTGCTATGAGTTGGACCCAAGTCAACAGCACCTAACAACAACATATGTATATACAGACATGAGTATATAGATACTTTATATAACACACACAGACAGACATATACATCCTCTGGAAACTCCATTATAATAACTTTATACAAAATTACTATTTGTCCTTTCTTCCACTCTCTAGATGTGTTGATGATCCTGTCCTGCTTTATTGATTCTCAGATCATAGAAAGTATGACATCCCGCTCTTCTTCCACTTGGCTTGGAAGAGACCCTACATTCTGTCCAGTGTTCTGAAGAACCAGAGTAATTCCTGCTTCCCTCGTTGGGTGTTTAACTGATTTGAGAAACTAAATTTATTATTTTCTCCTTAGATGGTAATTCTTTCCTGTGAAACTGACTTTGATAAAGTGTTTTCCACGCCACTTCCAGTCATTTCTAAAACCTGCTGCTCACCACAGCCCCTTGAGGATATGCAGCCCCATCCTGGAGGGAGGGAAACTGAGATTAAGAGATTATCAGGAATGGCTGGCTTCTTTGTCCCTCCCTTGGTGCTTCCACTGCATCTCTCTCTTTAATGCTTATTAAAAGGGCATATTTATTCAGTATAAGTCTCTGGAGTTATGTTCACTGTAAATTATTTAAGAATTGAGTCACCAGGGTTGTGTTTTGGCCGACCTCCCACATTTACTCATCCCAGACCCATGTTCTAGAATACAAAGGTACTGTGATATATTTACGTTCTTCAGCTTCACTAATCAGAGGAGCCCACTGCTCTTGCCACTCACTGAGTGATATAACAGAAATTTCCAGGCTAAGGGCATTAGATTCAGATGCAGCTTAAAAAAAAAAGAGAGACATCAAGCAGTCTAATTTATTGTAGCTGTAGAGATGTGAAGGAGAGGGAAGAAAAAGGAAACTAGATTGTTTGTGCTCAATTTTCTTCCTGAAGCTGTGACTACAATCAATTGCCATTTCCTTGACCAAGTGATCCATTGGAAGACTGTTAGGCTCACATAGCGCCGGCCAGCAAAAGAGGCCTGGGCAGTACACAGAAAACCAGTTTAAAAGGAGCATCCAGACCTCCATGAAATGTAACTAGATCCAGCAAATTATAATTTCATAAACTCCACTCACGGTCCTGTATGTGATTGTCATATTGGGCAAGGGATCGAGGTAGGAGGAGCTTGTTGGCTACACTGCCCTCTATAGGACTTCTGCCCATTAATTGTACTGCTCTTGTTTACTGAATGGGCAGGCAGGAGTGGGGAACGCTGAGCTGCTGGGAGGAGAGATCATCCTCCTCTGCCCTTTGCTCCCACAGCTCTCTGCCATTCTTCAAAATAAATGTGAAATGAATATTTAAAGAATGTAGGCTTAGGGGACTTAAATCTTATTTGTAATGTTTTATTTCTTTTATTTAAATAGATCTACAATAAATATGACAAAACATTAACATTTGTCGATTCTGATTGGTAGGGCAACACAAGCACTTGGGAGTTTTTTGTTTGTTTTGTTTTAATTTTTCAACTACAACAAAAGAGTACTGCTCTGAAGGATCACTCCATCTATTAGCTTTCCCTTAGCTTCAATAGGTCTTTATTCCATAATACCATACTGCCTTCCTCCCCCCCCCCCACTGCCCACTTCTTGTACCCAAATGAGCATGATTTGGGGTAGGATAAAGATCCTATATGAAGCCAGGAGGCCTGTCCCAGCAACTCAGGAGGCACAGGCAGAAGAATCACAAGTTCGAGGCTGAGGCAGCCTGTGTAACTTAGCAAGAAACTGACTCAAAAAAAAAAACAAAAAAACCTGAGTGTGTCCCAGTGGTAGAGTACTTGCAAAGTATGTGTGAGGCACTGTTTTCAACCCCCAAGTACAGAAAAAAAAAAAGGAGAGAGAGAGAGAGAGAGAGAGAGAGAGAGAGAGAGAGAAGGAAAGAAGGAAAAGAGAAAGAAAGAGAAGGGATTGGAGAACCCCCCAATCTCTCTGGCTTCCTGTTGTGATCTATTTCTTGCTCTTACTCCTGCCATCTGCACAGGGCCCTCCCAGAACCAACTATATTGTTTAGATTTTTGACCACTGAAACTGTAAGTTAAATAAACCTCTTTCCTTTATAAAATTAGCTTGACTCAGGTATTTTATCATAGTAACAGAAAATGTACTACTACTAATAATAAGATATCATTTGCCTTTTTCACTGTGTTGATATTTGTTTTGATGATGGATAAAATGATGTTTGAAACTATTCATGCCTTTGCACAAATCAAGGCAAGAGGACCAAGCTCCTAATCATTGTATTCCTTGCATTGGAAGAGAAAATGTCTTTAAGAATGACCTTAATAAGAGGGTAAGGGGGCACCTATATGAATAATGTACATTAAAATGCATATATGGAAATGCCACAATGAAATGCATGTCAGAATGAATCACATTAAGGTGTACACTAAAAATTTCCAATAAGAAAAAAGAATGACCTTAATGAAGCAATAGTATTACACTTATTAGATCTCAACCCACTGAGTTCACATATTTTAAACAACAGGAAAGTAAAAAATGGGAAGTATGCATGAAACACCTTTGCAGCATTCAGAAGTATGATGGTTGTCTCAAGTGAAAGCACTAATGCGAATGTTTGAACTACAAACTAAGCTCACTGTCTTTTCATGGAACACCATTTTAACTGGAAACAAAGACTGTCAAATAAAACTATGGCTACTCAAACTTAGGTATTTGGTAGACATTGTCTTGAAAATACTCAAAGTTGAGTCTGTCACTTTGAGGGAAACATTGATAGTTCCTGGTGCAATAATAAATTTTAAACTTTCAAGAGAAAATTATAACTATAATTCAGAGAAACTTATGAGCATGAGCTATCTGATACTTAACGACTTTATCAGTGAGATTGGTGGTGATATTAACTAATATGAATGTTTCAAAGCCTGATTGTTCTATATAACTCAGTGAATCAATATTTTCCAAGTAACCAATGGACATAATCAAAGTCATGCATGGCTCACTGGTCCAAAGTGCAAGGTAGAGCTATGGCTCTCAGCGTAACAAGGGATGAAAATTTCATTAATACAGTTTCAGATTCTACATTGCAGCTAATGTTTAAGAAACTATTGTAGCAGGGTGTGGTGGCACATGCCTGTAATCCCAGCACTTGGGAGGCTGAGAGAGGAAGATCACAAGGTCATGGACAACTGGGTTACATAGTGAGTTCCGGGTCAGCCTTGGCTACATAGCAAGACCTTGTTTCAAAAGAAAAGAAGGAAGGAAGGCAGGAAGGGAGAAAGGAGGAAGGATGGGAGGGAGGGATGCATGGAGGTAGAGAGAGAAGGAGGGAAGGGGAAAACTACAACTTTCCACTTGTTTCGTGTTAGAGACTACAAAAGGAGACACAATGGTATGAAAAACTACTAAAATGGTCTTCCCTTTTCCAATTACATATCTGTGTGATACTGGATTTTCCTCATATACTTAAACCAAAACAATATATTCCAATGGTTTGAACACTGGAGCAATTATGGGAATCCAATTATCTTTTATTAAGCGAGGCATTAAAGCAATTTGCAAAAATGTAAAACAATGTCCCTTTCTCATAAAATTTTTTGTTTTGAAAATATAGTTATTTTCCACAATAATTATGTTGTTTTGTTAATGTGCATCAGGCTTATTTTTTTAAATTAGTTAATTAATATTTTTAAATTTTTTAATAAAGTAAATATACAGATATAACCTACATAAACAGAAGGTCTTGGGAATTTCAATAATTTTAAGGAGTATAAAGACCAAAAAATTTGAGGACAACCAAATTCAAGCATTATTTGAAGATAGAGTTGACACATAAAAAGTGTCTGGCTTATAAAAATGCTTGATTATAATATTAATATCCAGTACATATTTGTTATCCACAAGCACTGATATATATATATAATATATATATATAATATATATATATATATATATATATATATATATATATATACATTCAACGCTCCAAATGAGAGAAGTACCATCATCTATTTTAAGATGAAAGAAATGAGGCACAGACAGGTTAGATAGCTAGTAAATGGTAGAGCTGGAACTTGAACCCAGATAGTTTGTTTCCAGGGTCTGGGCATCCCATCCTAATATCACGTTGTCAGTATTTGTTGGTGTTGGTGTTGATGTTAGTAGTGATCAGTAATGACCATAAACTAGATTCTATCACTTCAAATTACTCTGTTGTTATTGTTAGGTGCTGCTGAGTCATGTCTGACTCATAGTGACCCTCACAGGGTTTTCAATGGGGGATTGTTTTGGGATTGCCTTGGGAGTGGATTGCCACATCCTTCTCCCATTTTTGAGGTGCTGGGAATTGAACCCTGGACCTCAGACACTGCAGAGCAATGATCTACCAACTGAGCTAAATCCCAGCCTTCAAATTACTCTAGTTTCCTCTTATTCTATGCCTTTTACAATTTCTTACTGAATATCACAAATCAGTCTCCAATGTACCTAGAATAAAGGTATGGTAATAATAGAGAGCCTGCAGCTGTACCACTATGGCTTCTGATCCTGTCAGATCTCAGAAGCTAAGCAGGGTTGGACATGGTTAGTACTTGGATGGGAGACCGCCTGAGAACACCAGGAGCTGTAGGCTTGGGAGAAGGACCTATCAACCCACTCCCCCCAAAAAATCTGCCACTGAAAACCCTATGAATAGCAGAGAAGCAGTAATAATACTGTTTCACCTGTTGTACATAGGGTTGCCATGAGTCGGATATGGACTCAACAACACCTGAAAACAACAACAACAACAACAACATTAATAGAGAGAGCAGTACTACCTCCCATTCCCGTGGTCAAGGTAGTAGAAATTCACCAAAAGCTCAGAACAATCAGAGCTAAGAAATCCAGCTCACTCAGGCAGAGATTTCCCTAGTGTGGTCAGGTAGAGGATTCATCCTACATTAAAGTGGAATGGTACTGCCCTTATAGTGGATCTTGATCCTCAAAAATACAACAATCTGATTGAAGAAGATGAAATAAATATATGCAATAACAACTAGAACAGATGATGGTATCTAATGAAGTGCTAAATTAATCTGAAACCAGATTCACCTTTTTTTTTAATTTCTCTTAGATGATTCAGAAAATACTTTGGGGTCTACAGTACCTTTGGGTCATAATTAAGAACAGTAATTATTTTACTTTGATGTCATGGAATTCTGAGTTAAGTTGTTTCACATATCAATTTGACAAGAGTTTTCTCTCTGTTGGTAATTCCGGATTTGATTCTCAGTTCTCCCCTACACCCACATAAAGCACTTTCTTCAATTGAACTTGTTTTGTTTTGTTTTCAGTATTGGGGGCACCAAATCCAGGGCCTCACACATATGTTGCAATCACTCTGTCACTGAGTGTACCTACAGCCCTTTTTTTCATTTTTTTAATCTTGAGACAGGGTCTCGCTAAATTGAATTCATGATCCTCCTGCCTCTGCCTCCCAAATTGCTGGGATAAGAGGCGTGCACCCTCAAGCCTGGCCAGCTTGAGTTTTAATGTGTTGCTATTGGCTACTAGCCCTTCACTAAATGATGCTTGTACTGTGTACTATTAGGGTATTGTTGAGGACCTTCATTACAACCCATGTAGCTCATTGTATGCATGAGAACTGTCACGTACTAGTACCAAAAATGATTAGACTTCTTGAAGCTACTGGTCTATTTTTCTTTCATGCACATCACAGAGTTTGTGTTGGACCAGGTTTCCCTTTCTGTTTTGACATATAAATGTACAGATGTTTAGAGCCAAGTTCATGGCTAACTTGTTGCAGGTGGTCTCTTTGGTATATATATGTTTCTGGGTATATATATATTTCTGTTTTGACCTTACTCTCAACTCCTTTCTTCTGTTGTTCCTAATTATAATTTTGCTCTTATGTTGTAGTTATCTGCTTATATAAAAGTGTAACCAAAACTCATGTAATAGTTGCATAAGGGAAAAAGCCAATGCTGTATTCCTCTGTATTCCACCAGCACTTACCAATAAAGGGAAAAAAAGAAAGAAAGAAAATCTGTTTAAATACTTGCAGGAATAAGTGGGTTATAAATAATTGTTCTGCTCTGCTACCAACAAGCACCATGGCCTTGAGCAAGTCTTTCAAATCTCTGGGCCTCTTATCCTGGGAAATCCTCACCTCTAGAGTACTTCCAACCCTAACATTTTATGATTTTTAGTAGCAGATAATGGAGAATTATGATTAAGAGGATGTTTTAAGTCAAAATTTACCATCTGAAATGTACACTAAAGATGTACTGAGGCTGGGTACTGATCTGAGGCAGTCCTTCTTTGAGATTACCAATCAATAGATATATAAAAGTATGTGCAAAGAATGGAAGGTGGAAACATTACTTTCACAATATTTCCCTCTGTTCCTTACCTGTGATGAGGATATTTTTGCAATAACTAGTAACTTGTTGAAGGTGGGATGCTAAGCTAAGAAGGTTAGCAAGTAAAGGAGACAAACTCCAGAACACAAGGGAGGGAGAAAGAGGAGACCCAAGGGGAAGGAGGCAGCTCACCCTGCTGCAGGTTCCAGGGCTCCATGCATGTTAATCTATAATAATAACAACTTCACACGTGAGTTAACTCATCTTCCCAGGCTTTGCCACGTTTATGTGCCAGATGGCACTTGCCTCCCACATCTGATTTCCTATAGGGCAGACCAGCTGTGCCTCAGCCTAGGGCAGGCCCACATCTGGCAGCCAGTTGGTCGAATTCTGTCCATATGCCATTTGTGTTCTTATATCAGATTCCCTAGAGAAATTCTGCCAAGGTTTTTTTTTAAAGTATGTTTTTTTCTCTTCTTGGCTTATTTCTAGGACTACTGTTGAATATCTGCTGGTAACACCTTGAGCACCTTTACATCAGAGAAAAAATTCTTACTATGAAATATAAATAATGTTACTACCATATTCTGTAGGAAAAAATACTAATGGATAAAAGATAAAGGAAGAGGAAAACATAAGCGAGTACACACACACAAGAGTTATTCCTCCTTTTTCCTGTTGGCTGTAAAATCAGGACAGTTGTTTATTTGAGTAGATAATTCACTCAGAGGAGGACCCAAGTTCCAGCCCCAAAGAATGCAAAGTGATTTTCCCAAGGTGATGCCACTTCTTTCCTTTCAGATAATTGGTTTGGGGATGACAGGGTGACCCAGGACTGACCAATAATACATGAGTGAAAGTCTGCTGGGAGGATGGTAGAGTTTTCAGGAAATAATTTTGCTCTCCAAAGGGATAGGGAGAGAGATAAAAAATTCAAGAGAAAAGATGCATACACACAAAGACTTGTCCCTGTGCGTTCTTACCAGCTTTACTCATAACAGCCCAAAATTGGAAAGAACTAGTGGGAAGTGATTTAATTACTGGGGTACTGTCCTTTGAGGGAATTAATGTAGTTCTTGTGGCCCTGGTTAGTTCTCCAGAGAGAGCTATTGTTATAAAAGAGCAAGACTGTCCCCTTTCTTGTCTCTGGCTTCCTGTCTCTTGTGATTTCTCTTTCTTGTAAATGCTCCTGCCAAAATGCCATTTGCCATTATATGATGCAGCTGGGAAGCCTTCATGAGAGCCAGAATCATGCTCTTGAACCTCCAGAATCATGAGCTAAATAAATCTCTTTATAAGTTTCTTTATAAGTTACCCAGCCTCAGATATTTTGTTATAGTAACAGAAAATGGACTAATACAGTAGTTATTGCTATTAACTCCTCAGGTGATGAAGAGAAACCCGTTACCCTTTCTAGAAATAGATTTAGGGTTGGGCATTTTCTCCCTTTCGTACACCTAGTTATTCTCATGGTCTTTTCTTCCCAGATTAGTTTTAGAATAAAGTTATCAAATTCTAGTCTTTTTATTTGGATTGCACTATATTTGTAGGCTGTTTGGGGGAAAGTTGTCATCTTTACAATGCTGAGTTGTTTCACTTTGGAAATGTCTCTCTGTTCTGGGTTTGGTTTCTTGTCTTTTTGTATAATGTTCTCAGTACCATTTATAGTCCTTTTTTTATTACTGGTCTTACCCATTATTTGTTAGGTTAATCATATCTGCATAGTATTCTTGGTATTTTATACATGTTTTTATAATTGTAAATGTAATGTGGATCCTTAATCCTTTTTATTTTCTAATTGGGTATTGCTAGTAAATAGAAGCCTGCTGCTGTACCACTGCAGTGTCCAATCCTGTCAAATCTCAGAAGCTAGGCAGGGTCAGGCCTGGTTAGTACTTAGATGGGAGACTGCCTGGGAACACCAGGTGCTGTAGGCTTGGGAGAAGGACCTGGCAACCCATTCCCAAAAATCAATCTGCCATTGAAAACCCTATGAATAGCAGAGAAGCACCAACAATAGTGTTTCTTCTGTTGCACGTAGGGCCACTATGAGTCAGACACCAACTTGAGAGCACCTAATGACAAGTATATAGAAAAGCTACTAATTTGTGTGTCTTCACTCTGTCTCTCATCTTACTTTCGGCCCTTCAGGTTCTAACACTGTCAGTTGATTTGCTTGTACTTATAAGCTGAAAGGTCATATTAAATATTGCACTTGATTCAGTTTAATGCATTTGACCTTGAAACTTCTTATATGATACTAATATTACTGTACTTGCCCTTTTTGGCAGCCTTTTCCCAGGAAATATTTTCCTATCCCTTTTTTCCCAAACTTAAGTGCATGTGCACGTGGTACATGTAGATTGTTTGTTTGCTTTAGATCTATGGTTTGTTTTTTAAAACAGGATTACTAAAAATCAAATCTTAGAGCATCTACCCAATCATTCATTCAACAAACATTTACCAAAGGACTCAAAACCAGTTAGGATTCCTGCTTTCAAGGCACTTACATTCTAGTGGCATCTGATACTTATTGTGATCCCTGCTGTGTTTGGAGTTATCCTCCTTGGCTTGTCTTATGCTTTCTCCTTCTGCATGTTCTATTTCTTTTTTCCTTCATTTTCCTTTTATTAGATTGGAATTCCCCCCCCCTTTAATGGTCTGGAAATTACACATCTTATTTTTATTTTCCTAGTGGTCGCCATTAAATTTTGACAAATAAAATTTAAGTCCAATGTCAACATCCAGATTTAATATCTGTAGCTTCTCCCTAAAAATATGAAACTTATAGTACACTAACCACATTTCCCTCACACCATTCCCTCCCATGACAGTTATTCAGAATTTTAGTTCTAGGCTATTGTGGGTCTTTTCATATTATGTACCATATTTATGCAGATTAATTATAACACTCACTGGTGACTTTGCTTGATATGACTTTCCATATTCCATCTTTCTGTTTCTCAAAACCATTTTTTTCTTTTTGCTATATCCATTCCCTAGGAATACTTTCAGAAAAGTTCTGTGAATGGAAAACCTTTGAAGTCATTACATATCCTAAATATCTATTTTTTCCCCCACAGTGGAATGGTAGTTGGAATGAATATAGAATTCTACGTTTAAAATTATTTTCCCCCAAGCTGGGCGTGGTGGCACATGTCTGTAATCCCAGCGGCTTGGGAGGTGGAGACAGGAGGATTGCAAGTTCGAGACTAGAGGAAGTCTATGTAACTTAGTGAGACCCTGTCTCAGGAAGTAAGCAAGAAAAATAAGAGGGCTGGGGGTGCAGCTCAGTGGTCCAGCACTTGTAAAGCATGCAGGTGTGACCAGTACCACAAAAAAAAAAAAAAAAA
>VMDO01008510.1:0-34124 GCA_007922755.1 Pedetes capensis
TTTCTGTTTAAGATAGAAACTTTTCCTGTAGTGGTCTTTGTTTCTATCTTGTTAGAACAATTACATGCGATTTCTAGTCCATTTATATTGACCTCATTCTTATCTTCCCTCCCCCCCTTTTAATGTGATCTGACCTTTGAGTAGGATTTTTCCTTCTTGTAATTTTGAGTCAGCTCTCTCATATGAGTGAGAACATGTGACAACACAAATGTTCTATGACAAGCCAGGTGAGGTGGCGCATGCCTGTAATCTCAGTGACTCAGGAAGCGGAGGCAGGAGGATCATGAGTTTGAGGGCAGAGGCAGCCCATGCAATTTAATGAGACCCTGTCTGAAGATTAAAAAATTTAAAAGTGGTTTGGGGGGATAGATCAGGGGTGGAGTGCTTGCAAAGCATGTGTGACGCCCTGGGCTCAGCACCCTAGGTACTGCAAAAAAAAAAAAAAAAAAAAAAGTTTCTAAGACTGCATTGTGATGATTGTTGAACAATCCTGTAAATTTACTATCCAGGCGCGGTGGCTCACACAATAACAATACTGAAGCATAATTCAGCCACAGATAACTGTTTCAGTTCAGGTTACTATTACAAACTACCAGATACTGGCTGGCTTATAATAATAGAAATCGATGGCTTACAGGCCTCAAGTCTAGGAAGCAGTAGATCAAGTGCTAGGAAATGTAGTATCTGATGAGGATCTGCTTCCAGGTTCATGAACAGCTGTGTTTCACTTCATTCAAATGTCAGAAGGAAGAAAGGGGTTTTCTGGGGTCCTTCTTACAATGCACTAATCTCACTTGTAAGGGCTCTACCCTCACAACCTAATCACCTCCCAAAGGCCCTATTATCACATGCATCTCCTTTGAGATTAGATATCAATCTATGAATGGGTTATAATACATGACCTGTTCTTTTGTGGGGTTTTTTTTTTTTTTTTTCCAATACCAGGGGGATGAACTTGCATACTTCGCAAGTGCTCCACAAGTGAGATGTATACCCAATCCCTTTTAAAATTTTCTATTTTGAGACAGGGTCTTGCGAAATTACACAGGCTACCTCTATCCTTGAACCTGTAATTCTCCAGCCTCTGCCTCCCAAGTTGCTGGGCTCACAAGCATGCTCTTATGCTTTTTCTATTTAAATACTTTTAAAATAACAAAAGAGCTATTCAGAGAGTATTAATTTCTATTAAAATAAAAATATGTAAGTTTGAATAATCTTCCAAATTGAGCAACACGAAATTAATTTGGTGGGTATGACTAACACTACTTTTTAATAAAAAAGAAACAGAAGACAGAAATATCAGAAAACATTGCCTGAAGGAATGGCTAAATATTGTTTCCTGAAGCAACATTCATATAGGTAAGTATGCATGTATGTTGATTATGATACAAAAATATATTCTGTACTGAGTCACCTTCAAAAAAATCTAAGGGTCACTGAGGGAGAAGATTTTAAATATTCTTGAGTATGATTTAACTAAAATATGCTTAACTGGTATATTCTGTAACTATGTGTGTTAGTTTTTTGTTACTGAAACAAAATATCTGAGGTAACCAACTTAAAAAGGAAATGTTTATTTGGGTTCACAGTTTTGACAGTTTTAGGCCATGGTCAGTGGGCTCTGCTGCTTTGGAGCCTGTGGCAAGACAGTGCATCACAGCAGGGAGCACGTGGTAGAGCAAAACTGCTTCCCTCATGGTAGCCAGGAAACAAAGTAAGAAAAGGAGGCGGCGTTGGGGTCCCAATATTGCCTTCAAGATCATGTCCTTAATGACCTAATTTCCTTCAACTAGACCCCGCCTCTTGAAGATTCCACCACCTCCCAATAGTGCCACAGGCTGGGGGACAAGATTTTAACACATGACCCTATGGGGGACAGTCAAGACTAGGATGCTGAGGCTGAAGGATCACAAATTTAAGCAACTTAGTGTGACTATGTCTCAAAGGAAAAGTAAAAAAGGGGCTGAGGATGCAGCTGAGTGGCAGAGTACTTGCCTAGCATGTGTGAAATCTTGAGCTCAACTCCTCCAGTACTGGAAAAAAAAGTGCACTGATTTCTTTCTCTTTTTTTATTGGAAATTTTTAATGTACAACTTAATGTGCTTCATTCTGACATGCATTTCACTGTGACATTTCCATATATGCATTTTGTTGTACACTGCACAGATAAGTTCCCCCTTACCCTCTTGTGTACTTCCTCCCCCTATCCCACCCCCCACCAACAACCTCTCTTCCATTTGCATGTCTTTTAGTGGCAATATTTTTCTATATATTCTTGGATCCCAACTATGGGTTTTGTTTGTTTGTTTTTGTTTTTGTTTTGCAGTACTGGGGGTTGAACCCAGGGTGTCGAGCTTGCATGCTTTGTAAGTGCTGGACCACTGAGCTGCACCCCCAGCCCATTTTTTTACTTTTTTGAGGCAGGGTCTCACCAAGTCACACAGACTGCCTCTGGTCCCGAATTTGCAATCCTCCTGCCTTGGCCTCCTGCGCTGCTGGGATTATAGTCGTACACCACTGCACCCAGGTCCGAACTATGTTTAAGATCGAAATTTTTTCTGCAATGAACTACCTTTTTATATTGTCAGTACTATTACCTGAATTTTCTAGCCCATCTGTGTTATTACCATTCTTTGGTATTATTGGTATAATTATATTTATTTCCAGAACTATTAAAGTTGGGCTGTTCACCCTGAGGTCGCCCCCTCTCCCATTCCTCACTCTTCCTTGTTCCTCCTCTCCCTCCTCTCCTCTCCCAGGATTTCCTCCTTTTGCTAGATCCCTCCCTCCTCCTTTAAGAGCACTGATTTCAATGCCAGGTGGTCTTGAGCTCAAATCTCAGCCATGTTACTACAACAAGTTTGTGACCTTGGCTAAACTACTTTTCTCTGAGCTTCTGATTCCTCATCTTTAACTATCTTGGGGGGGGGTGGTAATTTTGAGAATTAAATGAAAAGTAGAGCCCCACTGTGCATAGCACACATAGACAACAAATCTAACTTACCTTTCTGCCCAGGCCACATTAGGCAGTTTACCAGTAACAACAAGATTATAAAGTTTTTGCAGTAATTCTCAACCAGAGACAGGTAGAGCAGAAGAGAGGATAGAAAGAGTGGAAAGAGTTTAGATGACCATCACAGGAAGGTTTTATTTATTTATTTATTTATTTATTTATTTATTTTTGGCAGGGGCTGAGGTGAGGAAGTGTCAAAAGTTGTGCTGAATAAATATGTGTTTAAACTACTGGTGATTCTGGAATATTCGTCCAAATGGCTTATGCAAATGCCTTTATGAATCACTAAATTAGGGATTTATTTTAAGAAATCTTATAACTTTTGATCATTAGTGGATGGTCTCTTGTAACATATATTTACAAACATTTTCCAAAAAACATCAGGTAACAGTATGTAAGTGCAACTTCTATTACATGATAGCATTTCTGGGTTTTCTGGTACCCTGAATGAAATACATAGCAGGAGTTTTTAATTAATAAAAGAAATTTATAATCACATTTATGGGAGGAGTTTGGGGAAGGGTCCCTACATAGCCCAGGCTGGCCTTGGATTCCTGTCTCCACTCTACAATGTGATTTCCTATTAATTAAATATCTATGGGCTCTTACAAAATAAATAACAAAATTTCATTAACATGATCAAAATTAAAATCCTCATGATACAGCCAACAAGAGGCACAGGGACTGGAGGTCCAGCTCAGCAACAAAGCACTTGCTTTCCATGTGAGAGGTCCTAGTTTAATCCAATGCACCAAACCCAAGTTTGGCAAATATTTTAAAATCTAAAAGTAATAAGTATTGGTAAGGATATAGAATATCAGGCACCATCGATAGAAATATAAATTGTTTGACCACTACAGAAAACAATGTGGCATTACGTACCAGGGTTAAAACTGTTAGTGCTGGACAATCCTGCAGTTCCACTCCTAAATATATATTGGACTCTTGGACATTATGCAATAAGAAATACTTAGGAGGAAGTTCACAGGAATAGTAACTTCTTAAAATAGAAAAATCACATTATTCCAATGTCTATAAACATTGACAAATCAACTATAGAATACATATAAAATGCTAGACTATAGAGCCATGAAAATAAACAAGCTAAGCTATATTTGAGATGAATTCCAAAAGAAAGGAAGCATCAGAGAAACTATTCCATTTATGTAAACTTCAAATTCAGGTAAAACGAAACATTGCATTGTTTATAGATACATACGGTAACATTATAGAGAAAGCAAGAGAATTACTAATACAAAATTCAGAATACTGGTTGCTTTTGTGACAGAGTGAAGGCACTGTAATCCAGAACACTGGCTGTACAATTTTATCTTCCCACAATCAATGAATGAGAGTTCTTGCTGCTCCATATCCTTGTCAGCGTTTGGTGTTGTCAGGGTCCTGGATTTGGGCCATTCTAATGTGTGTATGTATGGCTGGGATTTAGCTCAGTTGGTACAGCGCTGCGCTGTAGTCTCTGTGGTCCCGAGTTCAATTCCCAGTACCGCAAAAATGGGAGAAGGACCTGGCAATCCACTACCAAGGCAATCCCGAAACTGTCAGCCATTGAAAACCCTATGAGGGTCACTATGAGTAGGATATCGACTCGACGGCACCAGACAACAACAATGTGTGTATATTGGTATCTTACTGTTTTAATTTTCATTTCCCTGATGAAAACTACCTTGGTAGTTTCTTACAGAAAAAATCTACTCTTACTACATCATCCAGAAATTATACTCCTTGGTTATTTACTAAAAGAAGTGGAGACGTCATGTCCACATGAAAACCTGTATACAGCAACTTTTTTCATAATTGCCAAAACTTGGAAGTAACCAAGATATTCTTTAGTAGTAAGTGAATAATTAAGCTGTGGTACACCCAATGAAATATTCCTCCATGCTAAAAAGAAATAAGCTATCCAGCAATGAAATGGAGGAAGCTTAAAAGAATACTATTAAGAAAAAGAAGCCAGTCTCAAAAGACTACATATTATATGATTATGACCATATGCCATTCTGGAAAAGGCCAAACTATGGAAACGGTAAAAAAGATCAAGAGTTGTCAGAGGATGGGGAGAGAGAGATGAACAGGCCAAGCACAGAGGATTTTCAGGAGAGTGAAAACAGTTTGTACCATACTATAATGATAGATACACATCACTATACATTTTTTCAAACCCACAGAATCTTCAGCACCAAGAATGAAACCTCAAGCAAATTATGGACTTGGGCAATGATGGTGTGTCAATGTAGGTGTAACATGTACCACTCTGGTGCAAAATACTGATAACGCAGGGGGCTATTAGGAGAAAGAGTATATGGGAAATCTATGCATCGTACTCTCAAATTTGCTGTGAACCTAAAACTGCTGTAAAAAGTGTTACGTTTTTAACTTAAAAGAACACAGAAAAAAAACCTTCATCCTACCTTCTCTTTCTTGGTGTTCTCCAAAACAGACAAAATCTTCAACTCCTGTGTTGAAGCCCTAGTCAGCTGGTCTCTAAAAAAGTTAAGAGTCTTTCTCTAACTTCTAACGTCTTTATGCATCTATTATAAGGATGGGCAATTTAATATTAGCACTAACACTTGTTCCTGGGCTAGGGTGTAGCTCAGTTGGTTGACTGCTTGCTCTGTATGCTCTCAGGCCCTGGGTTCAATCCCCAGCACCACAAAAATGGGAGAAGGACCTGGCAGCCCACTCCTGAAACAATCAGCCATAGAAAACCCTATCAATAACCGAGAAGTCTGACATAGTGGTCATGGCACAGTGTCAGAGTGTTTTGTTCTCTCATACAAAGGGTCGCTCCGAGTTGGACCTGACTCCACCGCACTTAACAACAACAACAACAACACTTGTTCCAGAAAAAGGAGCAGCAGCAGCAGCAGCAGCAACAAAATGAATAGATAAGCCATGCACACTGAAGGAGACCCAGAGCAGGATGATCTGATAGGAAGCACTACACTGAGCTTCACTTTAACCTGGCCTGCACATCTTGCATTAAATGTGAAGACAGTTTGGAACGAAAGCATTTTCAAATATAAGATGATACATTTTCCTCCTTTTCCTTAAACCAGTGAAAATCACTAATTACAAAAGAGGCTTCCAAACGGAGTACAGGGGACACAGACAAGCCTCCAGTGGGAAACATGGCACTTACCCCAAATAAAGAAATTAGGGCCAAATAAAGAGGTTAATAAATGTTTCTTTCTTTGTACCTTTTCTTGAGCCTGACACTTCGATCAATTTCCCGATAGGGCCCCGGCCAGTCCCTTACTGCCCTAGACTTGTGCCTCTCCCTAGTACCCCGTTCTTTTCCTTCTCAAAAAACCATCTGCCCAGCAAAGCCCTTCATGAGACAGTCTGAAACCTCGGCGTTCCTCCCCTGGTCCACACCTCCCGACGACGCGACCAGTGACGGGCCCCTACCCCAGCCTCGCGGCCACAGCGACCCCAGGCCCGCCGGGCCGCACCCACGCACCCTGCCCTCCGTTCCCGCAGCAAGTGGCGCCTGGCCCCTAGCAGGGACCCCCTTTTCCCACTGGGTCCCCCCCGCACTACCTCTGTGGCCCCGGCCTCTCCACCCAGGGACCCCCAGGCCGAGCCCACCAGCCGCACTCCGCCCAGGCCCGCTAGGCCCCGACGCAGGCCCCAAGGCCTCTGCCGCCCCTTCTCCTCACCGTGTCCACGCCGGCGCCTCCTTCCCGGGCTCCATCAGCTTCCGCACCGACCGCAACCTCCAGCCCAGCGTCCGGGCGGCCCAGCGGCTCCAGGGGCGCTGGCTGCAGCTGCCTCTCGGGGTCCGGAGGTGCCTGTTCCATCGCCACAGGCCCGCGCGGCCAGGTCAGTGCGCCTGCGCCGCCGCCCCGTCCCCGCTGCCGCCCCGCCCCTCCGCCAGCTGGTGCGGTCCGGACCCGAGCCCCGCCTACCCCGGAAGCTGTAGCGGGGGATGGAGGCTGCCTGCAGAAGAGTAGGCCAGCCCCTAAACAGAGAGACGCAGGAATCAAGGAGAACTGGTGAACACAGAGGACGCGGAAAGTGTAAGAATGGTAACCACTCAGGCTGGCGGTGGCGGAAAGAAAAGGTGAAACTCAGAAGAAATTGGAGGTGGTGTCCGGACCGTCTCCTTCGGGACCCCTGCCTCTTACGGATCCGGTTTCTCTGGGAAAGATAAGAGCGGCATAAATTATTAACTTTCATCAGGTTGAGTAACATATTCAGCAACAAGTATTATTTATAATTATTTGTTCAGATGTCCTCTACCCTAACTAGACTTTGGACTCCTTTAAGGCAAGGACCCTCTCGTGTCTGTCAGCTTGTCGTACAGTGAGGTTTTGCGTGTTGCTCTGATGCTGAAAGCTATGCCACCGGGATTTCAGACACCAGCAGAGCCACCCATGCTGGACAGGTTCCAGCTGAGCTTCCAGACTGAGACAGACTGAAAAGGATGCTAGCCCACTCCCAAAACAACTAGCCATTGAAAACCGTATGAATAGCAGAGAAGCATTGACAAATGTAGTGCATTCAAGAAATACTGGGGAAGGGTTGGCTCCTCAAAATAGTTGACCTTAATGACAGGAATGGAGTAAATCCCCTGGGACCTCCATTTGCTGAGGTGGCATGACTGGAAAGGAGAAGAAACATAGTGACTGCAACAATGGTCCCAAATATTAAAAGATCATGTGCATGGCACAGTGTTGGGTAGTGTTTCCTACTGTTGTATATAGGGTCACTATGAGTTGGATCTGGCTGGTAGGTACCTAACGAAGTCAAGGACACAATCTTCTGTCTCCCAAAACCTAGGACATTTATTCAGATGTTTGTTGTTGTTGTTGTAGTTAGGTGCCACCTAGTTGTGTCCAACTCTTGCGACCCTCATAGGGTTTTCAATGGCTCTTTCGGGATTGCCTTGGGAGTGGACTGCCACACCCTTCTCCCATTTTTGCCGTGCTGGGAATCGAACTTGGGACCTCAGGGACTGCAGAGCAGCGCTCTACCAACTGAGCTAAATCCCAGCCCATTCAGATGTTTAAAGGCATTTTATTCATTTATCAGGGATGCCAACCAAACTCTCAGAGAATATATTTTTAAATCGGAAGACTGTTTTATTCGTTTATGACAGGAGGGACCTTCCAGCGCACATTTGTATTCATTATCCTGTGTGCTATCCTGTGTGCTCCCCAGTTTTGAGATACCCAGGAAAATACATCCTAAAACAATCAGGCTAATTCCCTGCAGTGAATAGGAATAAAGAAAGGGCTTTGGACTTCACAAAACAATCACTAAGGACAAGCCACAGTACCATCTGCTGGTTTTTTGTTTTGTTTTGTTTTTAAAGAAAAACACTAAAACCAAGTAGGTGCCTCAGCTTCCCTTTCATTCACACTCCTTGATTGGATGAGTATGAAAAAAATTCCTTTCAAGATTGCCTTTTATACTCATTTTAAGGTGTTTGGCTGGGTGTAACTTTGTCCCTGTATCATCATCATCATCATCATCATCATCATCATCATCATCATCTCCTCCATCTCCTTTTCCTTCACCTCCTTCTACTGCTACTGCTTCTGCTGCTGCTTCTACTGCTGCCTCCACCTCCTGAGTCCCTGGGATTAGAGGCATGCACCACTGCGCCTGGATTTATTTATCATTTCTAATTGGAGACACTTTGTTATTGTTGTTAGATGCTGTCCTGTCTGACTCATAGCGACCCTCATAGGGTTTTCAATGGCTGGTTGTTTCGGGATTGCCTGGGCGTCCTTCCCTAATGGAGATACTTTGTAGCAGAGTAATATTCTTTTAGCATTACCCAACCCAGTTGTTTTCTTGAGTTTGTTTTAGAATGAATCTCTCCTGCTTCATCTAAGGTTCATGTATTCATCAAAATCAATGATTCTGCCTTCTACCAGCATACTCATTTGCTCATAGAGCCACATCTGAATTCAGCATCTATCTGTAAGCATCTGAAGATGAAGTTAATGAGCTGCACTATCACCTTCTACACTTTTTGGGCCTGGCCACGGATACTATGGTGAAATCTTTCAAAGACCACGCTGACCTCATACTACCTCAAGAAAGCAACTTTTGAGTAAATATATTTTTACAGGATCTTCTTAATGTCTATATAAAATTCTTTTGTAAAAAATACCATAAATTAATCCTATAATCCTCTATAGTTATAACTTGCTTCCAAGCTTTACATTTACAAACACTGTGGTAACCATCCTTTTATATAACATCTTTGTGTACCAAACATTTGTTTCCTTAAACTAAAGAGGAACTGGGAGGATTTTTCTTCTCTTTTCCTTGCTGTGCTAGAGGTGGGACCCAGGGCCTTCCACATGCTGGGCCAGTACTGTAGCATTGAGCTATACCTCAGCTGGAAAAGGGAAATTTTCCCTTGAAAATTCTGTTCTGATAGTGTGTAAAGAATTAATTTTTGATCTTTTACAAATAATGTGTTCCTAGAATATTGATGCCTTACAGCCATACCACTGTGGTGTCCAATCCTGCTAGATCTCAGAAGCTAAGCAGGATCAGGCCTGGTTAGTACTTGGGATGGAAGATCACCTGGGAACACCAGGTGCTGGAGGCTTGGGAGAAGGACCCCAGCTACCCACTCCCAAAAAACAGTCAGCCATTGAAAACCCTATGAACAGCAGAGAAGCACTAACAATACTGTTTCACCTGTTGTACATAGGGTTGGTATGAGTCAGACACTGACTGCACAGCACCTAAAAACAACCACCACCACCATGATCTGAAGGTTGAATTTTTGCCCTCTGATGTCAAAGAAGTTACCTACCAGACACTCGTGCAGAACAAAGTAAAGGGTTGTGGTTTCAACGAGCTTGAGCTAGACAAAGTCTGGCTCCAAGATCCTAAAAAACAACTTAAGTGACCATTCCTATCATGAACCATACATCAGAGGAATTATCCATAGCAAGGCTAGTGGGAATCTCATAATGTATTGCTTAGCTAAGCAACCTCTAAAATTGGTAATTTTTAACGTTGACTGAAAACATATAACTAAAAGCAAGAGAACTTAAAGAGTTTAAGGTTTTCCCTGTTTTCATCATCTAACAGGCAAAGGCTCTGAGCCACCTTATCCTCCTCCCCTTGGTTAGATAGAAGAAGTTAGGTGGGTTAGACTCAGAAGGCTGAGTCAGCTGATTAATTCTAGGAACCACCGACTTCAGACCTGAGGGGAATGGGAGTGGAGCATAGCTTTTCCCTTATAAATAACCCAAGGTAAGGTATTATCTCAGATACCCTCTAATCTAACCCCCCTGCTTTGCTGATGTGGAGAGAAAAGTTAAGTTTGCCTGCAGTTGCTACTAACAGCTGATTAGTAGCAGAGCCATTGGGACAGAATTCTAAGTCTCAAATTATGATAGAAGGGCCAGGGAGCACCTGAGCTGGCCTCCCAGCCAGCTGAGCTCTCTAGGGCTGTTAAGTCCTTCCTGGAGGGGTAGAAAGGTAGAGGTCTGGCCTGAGGAAGGATGGGTCTGGCCAAAGGAATCAGCCCTTACACCTGCTGGGGAGCTCAGCCACAGCAGCCTGCTGCCTGCCACTGTAGGAGCAACCCTTCCCCTGAAGTGGTCAGGGAAAGAGCCTGGCTCCACTGGTTCCCAGGCAGGGCAGAGTGAAGCCTTCTGGTTGAGATACTGGGAAAGGGAAGAGGAGTCTGGGATGTTGATTGAGGATTGAGGTTGCCTGGCAGAAAAGTGAAGAAGAATTTTTTTTTTTTTGGCGGTACTAGGGGTTGAACCCAGGGCCTTGTGCTTGCATGATTTGCAAGTGCTGTACCACTGAGCTGCACCCTCAGCCCATTTTTTGACTTTTGGAGACAGGATCTTGCTAAATTACGCAGACTGCCTCTGATTTCGAACTTGCCCTCCTCCTGCCTCTGCCTCCCAAATTGCTGGGATTACAGGCTTGCGCCCAGCTCAAATTTTATATTTTTCTGAGACAGTCTTATTAGGCAGTTCTAACTGCCCTCAAACTCATGATGCTCTTGCCTTAGCCTCCAGAGCACTGGGATTACAGGTGTGCACTACTATGCATGGCTAGAAGTTTCTACTTAGAAGTGCAGTCTGGAAAACACCTGCTTTATTCAAGGAAAGTGAGGGGCTCTCTGGGACAAGGGGAAGGTGCACTCAAGCTTAGAGTGGGCAATTTCGGCTGGATGCAATGAGTTTTGTAAACCTGACGGTAGAGTTTGGATTTTATCCTAGGGGAAATCAGGAACCACTAGAGGTTTTTAAGCTCATAACCCTGCTCTGATCAACAAAGAACCACCCATAAATCAGGGGAGGGGAGAAAGAAGGAGAAGCTCTGGCAATGACGGTATTTTTGTTTCTTCACTATCTCCCATGCACATGCATGTGCATATATGTGAAATGGACAGAAAACAGGGATACAGGGGTCTGTACATATCACACGGTTAATGTTTTGGAGAAGAGAATTGAGGGTGAACTCAGAGGGAAGCTTTCCTTTGTTACTTTATAAACTTCTGTGGTTTGAATCTTTTACAATGGAAAATGAATTCAAATACTGCTTAAATAATTTTTTCTTTTTCTCTTTATTTTTGTGGTGCAGAGGATTAAACCAAGGGCCTCACACATGTTAGGCAAGTGTTCTACCACTGACCTATACCACTTGCCCAAATAATTTTTCCTTAAGTACAGAAAGTCATCCCCTGGGGTATCCTTGAAAGTAGGAATGGAGGTCAAGGAGGGAGGGAAGTTCTTTTTTGTTTGTTTGTTTTGTGGTGCTGGAGATTGAACCCAGGGAAGGGTAAATACTAGGGAGGTGATCTATAGCTGAGCTATACCTGCCTGACCAGGCTGAAATTTCTTTTTATTATTTATACATCTCTACCATTTGAAATGTTAGAGGCAGAGTATGTAGCCTTGGTTCCATTCCCAGAACCACAAAAAAAGTACTCGAAAAATATAATTACAATATTTTATGAAAAGCACAGGAATACATAGGGGTAGCCTTCATCACAAACTGAAATGGTAATGACAAAAGAAGAGGTCAGAATTACTCGGGTCAAGAGGTTGGGTAGGCTGGCCATGGAAGCAGTAGAAAGAGAGGCACTAATTCATGAAACAAGTACATCTGGGAAAACCTGTCATTATTGTGTCCTTGGGTGCAAAGGCAGAGAGGGCTGGAAATGAGGAGGTGAGGAGGAAAAGGGACAGGAAGAAATGATCCACTGAAGCTTAGCCATGAGGCATAAGCCAAGCTTGCTAGTTATAAAATGTCTTGCAAATAGTATTAACTAAATTATGTAGAACTGAGGCAAGATAGAAAGACAGGAAGATTTGGGGAACATGGGAAGGAAAGGGCTTCTCTCATTCTGGAACCTGGTCTGAGCCTGGTCAGTCAAGAACTCAAACACAATCCGAAAAGAAGCTGCTGTGAGAACTGCCTATATAGAAACCAGTGCTTCCTAAGAATCTCACCAAACCAGATTATTGACTCTAATTAAAGTTAACAGACCTAGTTCGTTTCCTGGTTAGCAGACGTAGGTAATTTCTTTAAGACTAGACAGAGTAGGAATTTCCTCCACTGTCCCAATCTAGGCATTTTAACAATGCTCCTTTTCCATCCAACCTGTAAATCTATACCAGACACCCATTGGGACCCCATCGAGCAGTGTTAACTTCAAAAGCCCCAAATCATACCCATTGTGAAGACACACAGGGGTGCACCTTTCTCTAGACTCTTGTGCTCTCTCTGAAGTGGTTAAGAGATAAAGGGCTATCTCTTACCCTTTATCTAATAAACCCAAAAGTCTGCTTCACTTCTCTGTTTGGTCCTAGAATTCTTTTCAGCAACCCAGACAACGCCCGGGAATTTCCCGAGTGGACGCCCCAAGAAAGGAAACTCTCAAGGCAAGTGGTAACATTGGGGTACAGCACCCTTAAACCCTCTGACAGAACTGTTATGTAGCTAGCTTAGCAATTAGCCGGCAATATGGAGGAAAAAGAGATTGAAAATGGCTCCTGCTGTTCAGCCATAATGAATGAAGCCAGTGCATCTCCAGGGAGATTGGAAGATTTTTCTAATGGCTCTCACACCCCATCCAAGCCATTGAGCCATTTACAAAACAAAGACTCTAGGCCCAGTTCACTTTAGGCACCTAGGGCTGATGTCATTCTGTGCCTGTCCTAGTTTGAATAAAACTAGAGGGAATATGAGCCACACGATCTTCTTCCACAACTGCACACTCCCTCCTCCTCCTACAAGCTCTTCCTTTCTCTCCCTCATTTCTCTCCTCTTCTCTCTCCAGCAACCATGTGCACATCTCTTCCTTCTCTTGGGCCCACCATCTTTTCTGTCTATCCAAGGCACTTTTCCTTCCAAAAGCCTGCTTAACTCTCCTGTCCTCTCTAGCTTCTTTATCTTCTCCTGGGGAAAGGAACCTCCTTATGCCAAGTCACCCAGGGAATGCAGGTTTTTCCAATTTCCTTTCCAGGTTTACCATTGCCCCAGTAATTACTCCTTAAAGGTATACTATCTTTAATAAACTTTATACTCTGTACTCTAACTTCTGTGTCAGATACAAATTCTTTTATATGTCAAATACAAAGATCAAGGTCTTGCTGCTAGGTTCTCAGACCTGTGCTCCAGACCTGCCTATCCATGCTCCCCATGTCTCCCTGATAACAGAACAACTATTTCCTTTGGACCTCAGAACTCAAATCTAGCTGTACAATTTCAATTTCCCTTCCTTTTATAATTTTATTTGAAATTTCAGAAAAATGAATACATGCAGTTGGTACAGAAATTAAGTGGCGCAAACAGTATACAGTAAAAAGTAAATCATCATTTGAGTTTGAATCTGCATTCCTTTGCCTTCCCACCCGAGTCAACCATTACAGGATTTTTCCAAGAATAAAATTACTTGTTTTTAGAAATGTAGCCTTCTAGCCTGCTTTTCGGTCTCATATGGGGCTGCACAGTGCCAACCCAATTTGAAGGAACCTACATACAATGTACCCCCAATGTGTCTTTTGGTTTGCCATACTGTGGGGGCTAACATGTTGCTGAGATGCTGAAAGCTATGCCACCGGTATTACAGATACCAGCAGGGTCACCCATGGTGAACAGGTTTCAGCTGAGCTTCCGGACTAAGACTAGGGAGAAGGACATGACTAACCCACTTGTGAAACAATTAGCCATTGAAAACCCTATGAATAGCAGAGAAACTGCCAAATATAGTGCTGGAAAATGAGCCCCCTAGGTTGGAAGGCACTGAAAAGATGACAGACGACAAGGTGCCTCTAAGTAGTCTACCTTAATGTGGGGAATGAAGTATAAAGCCCCTGAGACCTCCATTTGCTGATGTGGGACAATTCAAAATGAGAAGGAACAACTGTAAACATCCATTAGTATTTGGAACATGGAATGTACATAATGTGAATCTAGGAAAATTAGAATCATCGAAAGGGAAATGGAGCACCTAAACATTGATATTCTGGGCATCAATGAATTAAAATGGATTGGCATGGGTCATTCTGAATCAGATAATCATATGGTCTAGTATGCCAGGAATGATAGATTAAAGAGAAATGGAGTTGCATTCAACATCAAAAAAGACATCTCAACATTTGTCCTGAAGTACAATGCTGTCAGTGATAGGATAATATCCATACACCTACAAGGAAAACCAGTCAATATGACTATTATTCAAATTTATGCATCCACCACTAAGTCCACAAATGAAGATAGGGAAGATTTTTACCATCTTCTGCAATCTGAAATAGATCAAACATGCAATCAGGGTGTACTGATAATTACTGGTTACTGGAATGCAAAAGTTGGAAGCAAAGAAGACGGCTTAGTAATTGGAAAATATGGTCTTGGTGACAGAAATGATGCATGCAGAGGAGATCACATGATAGAATTTGGTCAGACCAATGACCTTTTCTTTGCAAATACTTTTTGTATCAACATAAATGACGATTATACACATGGAATTCACTAGATGGAACATATAAGAACCAAATTGACTGTATTTTTGGAAAGAGATGATGGAAAAGCTCAATATCAAAAGTCAGAATAAGACCAGCTGCTGATTATGGATAAGACCATCAACTGCTCATATGCAGGTTCAAATTGAAACTGAAGAAAACTAGAACAAGTGTATGAGAGCCAAGGTATGACCTTGAGTATATCCCACCTGAGTTCAGAGACCACCTCAAGAACAGGTTTGATGCATTAGACATCATTCATGAGGAAAGCAAAAGGTTATGTAAAAGACAAGAATTACATGTAAAAGACCAAATTACATGTCAAAAAAGACTGAAACTTGCCCTTGAATGTTGAGCAGCTAAAGTAAAAGGAAGCAATGACAAAGTTAAAGACCTAAATAAAAATTTTCAAAAGGCAGTTCAAGATCACAAAATCAAATATTATAATGACATGTACAAAGAGCTGAAGATAGAAAATCAAAAGGGAAGAACATGTTCTTTTTTCTCAAGCTTAAGGAATTGAAGAAAAAATTCAAGCCTCGAGTGGCAATAGTGAAGGATTCCACAGGGAAAATGTTAAATGATGCAGAAAACATCAAAACAAGATGGAAGGAATACACAGAGTCGTTATACCAAAAAGAACTGGTGGATGTCCAACCATTTCAAGAGGTTGCATATCACCAGGAACCAATGGTACTAAAGGACAAAGTGGAAGCTACCTTGAAGGAATTGGCAAAAATACAAGGAAATGATGGAATACCAATAGAGATGTTTCAATTAACAGGTGTAACACTGGAGGTGCTCATTTGTTTATACCAAGAGATTAGGAAAATAGCTACCTGGCCAACTGACTGGAAGAGATTAATATTTGTGCCCATTTCCAAGAAAGGGGATCCAACTAAATGTGGAAATCATTGAATGATACCATTAATTTCACACAAAGTAAAATTTTGCTAAAGATCATTCAAAAGCACCTGCAGCAGTCTATAGACAAGGAACTGCCAGAAAATCAAGACAAATTCAAAGGAGAGTGTGGAACCAAGGACATCATCACTGATGTCAGATGGATATTAGCTGAAAGCAGAAAATATCAAAAAGATGACTATTTTATGGAGTATGCAAAGGCATTTGACTATGTGGATCATAACAAATTATGGATAACACTTCAAAGAATAGAGCACTTAATTGTACTCATGAGGAATCTGTACATGGACCAGGAGGTAGCCATTCAAATACAAAGAAACACTGCTTGGTTTAAAGTCAGGAAAATTGTGCATCAGGGCTGTATCCTTTCACTGTACCTCTTCAATCTCTGTGCTGAGCAAATAATCCAAGATGCTGGACTTTATGAAGAATAATGCAGTATCACGATCAGAGGAAGACTCATTTACAGTCTGCATTATGCAGATGCCACAACTCTGCTTGCTGAAAGTGAAAAGGATTTGAAACATTTACTGCTGAAAATCAAAGAACACAGTCTTCAGTACAGATCATGCCTCAACATCAATGAAACAAAAATCTTCACAACTGGGTCAGTATGCAACTTTATGATAAATGGAGAAAAGATTGAAGTTGTCCAAGTTTCTTTTTTTTTTTTTTCCTCCCGGTCCTCGGGTTGAACCCAGGGCCGCATGCTTGCATTCTTTGCAAGTGCTGGAGCACTGAACTGCACCCCCAGCCCTTTTTTTTTTTTTGAGACAGGGTCTCACTAAGTTTCACAGACTGCCTCTGGTCTCAAACTTGCAACCCTCCTGCCTCCGCCTCCTGAGCTACTGGGATTACAGGCATGTGCCACCGCACCCAGCAGCTGTCCAAGATTTTGCTTTACTTGGTTCTACAATCAACACCTGTGAAACCAGCAGTCAAGAAATCAAAGGATGCATTCTACTGGGAAAAGCTTTGCAAAAGACCTCTTAAAGTGTTGAAAAATAAAGTTACCACATTGAAGACGAAGGTGTGTCTGACTCATGCCATGGTATTTTCAGTCATATACAGTTGGGAAAGCTAGGTACTGAATAAGAGAGACAGGTGAAGAATTGATGCTTTTCAATTACGCTGCTGGAGATGAATACTAAATATACCATGGACTACAAAAGCAACCAACAGATCTGCCCTAGAAGAAGTATAACCAGAGTGCTCCTTGGAAGTAAGGATGACTAGAGTGTGTGTGATGTATTTTGACCATGTAGTTAGGAGGGATCAATCCTTCAACATCATGTTCAAGAGAGTGGCAGGTCAACAAAAAAAAAGACAACCTTCAACTAGATGGATCAATACAGTGTTTGCAACAATGTGCTAAAACATAAAAAACGATTGTGTGCCTTGCCCAGAACTGGGGAATGTTTCATTTTGCTGTACAAAGGGTCACTAGGAGTTGGACCAGATGCAACAGCCCTTAACAACAACAACTGAGGGAGCACAATGAACAGAAGTTAGCCCTCATCTGAAGGCAATAAAGGTAACAAAATTTCAGGCTTACATAATAAATCCTATGAATTATTCTGTAGAAGTTAGTTTATCAAGTACCAAATATTTATAGTGGAAGTAAATTATAAATACTAATATATGGAGTAAGGAATTGAGTGTTTTTCTGCTATTTTTGGTGAAGAGCTGGCATTAGAGGTAATGGTGGCTGTAGCACACATCCATAATCTCAGATACTGTGGAGGCTGAGGCAGGAGGATCACAAATTTGAGGCCAGAGAAAAATTCTGTAACTTAGTGAGACTCTGTTTCAAAATAAAATATAAAAATGGGGCATGAGAACAGTTTAGTGATATAGCAATTGCCTAACATGCGAAAGTCCCTGGGTATAACTTCACCTCTAGTTTTTCCAATAGGGGAAAAGAACATTAGATTATAAGATATTCTATTGCTAAATGTTCCAATCTCTCCAATGCATTAGTCATTTTTCTATTTAGAAAAAGAAAGAGATAAGGTTTTTATAGAGGAAATTAGATAAAAGTTATCTTGATTGATAATCTTTTATTTTGTTTACATAGGATATTCTTATTGTTAAGAGATCTTTTTAAAGCTATTTAATGAAGCATATTAATGTCTGTAATGTACTTTCAGTATTTATACATTTGATACATGTGCTAAAACTTTAACTGATTTTGAATCCAGATAAACTATGGTGATTACTGTATAATTTTTTTGACGTTTCAGTGCCTTCACACATTGTTGAAATATAATTTCAACAAGGCATAAAGCTTTTGGAAATATTCACCTTGGATATTTTTATATATTGTGCGTATTAATTATAAGCAGAATTTGATCTTTATAACCAGAGACCTTTGTAGAAAATCTCAAAATCAACCAAGTAATATTAAATAAAAATCAACTTTTATCCATAGTTAAAAATAAAAATATGTAGGAAAAACAAGAGGTAACAGTGGCCATAACTGGAAGAGTTTGATGAATCAATATATATATGCCATACTTCGCTGAATACACAATGTAAAATTATCATTGTTGTTAGGTGTCGTCGAGTCGGTATCTAACTCATAGCAACCCTACGTACAACAGGTGAAACACTATTGTTAGTGCTTCTCTGCTATTCATAAGGTTTTCAAAGGCTGATTGCATTTGGGCGTGGGTTGTGGGGTCCTTCTCCCAAGCCTACAGCACCTAGTGTTCCCAGGTCCCATCCAAGTACTAACCAGGCCTAACCCTGCTTAGCTTCTGAGATCTGACGGGACTGGATGCCACAGTGCTACAACTGTAGGCAAAAATTACCATTAGGAGCTTAAAAACTGTCTTATTTAAAATGTAATTAACTAGAACATGACTGTGGGGCTTAAATACAAATATTTTATAGAAGGTACAGGGTGGTAAGTATCATTACAATGGTAAAAAAATCAAATGGCTAAAACATTCTATTACTTTCAGTCTTGCACTTTAAATACACACATGTGCACGTGCGGGTGTGTAAGTGGATGCATGTGTGTGTGTGTATTTCCCCAGGACAAGGTCATGCCAGGCTAGCCATGAACTCATTAACCTCCTGCCTTTGTCTCCCACTGCTACAGTTACAGGCATGTACCACTATACCCATCTAAATCTTGAACTTGTGAACACAATTTCCAGTAGCCGAAAAGAGATATTGGGCTAGGGATATATAACTCAGTGGTAGAGCACTTGTGTAGCGTGTATAAGGTTCTGGGCCTGATCCCCAGCATTGCCAAAGACAGACAGAGAGAGAGAGAGAGGGAGAGAGAGAGAGAGAGAGAGAGAGAGAGAGAGAGAGAGAGAGAGAGAGAGAGGTGTGTGTAAATATGTAGCAACTGTTATAAAGGTTTGTTCCCCTGGCCAGTTAGTAACAAGGGGTAAATAAACAGCTAAAACCAAACCCCATATTCTAGCTCTTGTGAGGTGGATACATTGCAGCTTCTGGAAGTAGATATTGTTCCTTCCTCACTCTCTGAGCCCTGCTTGTAGGATAGCAATGGGATGTTAAGATGGGGGACAATATAAACAATACCCTAAAGTAGTAGTATTCATTAGTTGTATTCATCAGTAACAAAGAGACATGCAAAGATTTTTTTTTTTTTTCAGTACTGGGGGTTGAACTCGGGCCTCACATTTGCATACTTTGCAAGTACATGCAGAGATTTTAATTACTCATAAATGTTTTTTACAAGAATTTTAAAACTCTTATTTCAAAAATTTTTTAAAAGTCTGAATAATCCAAAGAAATAAATGAGCACTCAATTCAAACAACAAAACAAAAATCTCTAGTTTCTTTTTTTCCCCCTAGTACTGGGGGCGTGAACCCAGGGCCTCATGCATGTTAGGCAAGTGTTCTACCACTGAGTTGTACCCCTTACTCTGTTTTTATTTCTTATCTTGAAACAGGGTCTCATTAAATTGCAGAAGCTGACTCCAGCCTCGAACTCTCGATTCTCTTGTCTCAGGCTCTCAAGTAGCTGGGAGTGTGTGCCAGTGCCCAGCCTGTTTTCATTTTATATTCCTGCTCAAGTACATTTAAAAGTTAAGCATTTTAATTTAAAAAAACTCATTAAGCCAGGTGTGGTGTTATAAACCTGTAATCCCAGTACTCAGGAGGTTAAGGCAGGGGCATTGCAAGTTTGAGGTCAGCCTAGGTTACAAAGAGAGTTCCTGTCTCAATAGGCGCTCTCAGCCAAACTCTATGGACTTGATGGTGTTGCTCTGGAGGGATCTATACTTACATTTTGCATTCTTCTTGTGTAATCATATTGCCAAAGACAAACTATTTAATTGTCTATTGTAAATAACACTTTCCCCCAGACCTACCATAAACTTTCTGTAATGTATTGTTTTCCAGTTGCAATAAAAATTACTGAGTGGCATCAATTGAAAAAAAAAAAAAAAAAAAAAAAAAAAAAAAAAAAAAAAAAAAAAAAAAAAAAAAAAAAGAGAGGGAGAGAGAGAGAGAGAGAGAGAGAGAGAGAGATCCTGTCTCAAAAACAAAACCAAACAAAACCAAAAACCTCATTAAATTTACTCCCTATGCTGGAGATTCCTGAAGGTAAGGACTTAAAAAGAAAATCAATGTCCCATCCAAATGAACAAAGAAATAACTGCTAAATATAAACTTTGTATGTCTCCATTGGTAAAACAGACAAAGGCATCATTGTTCTCTAGTTTTATTTTTTAAGTTTCCCAATACATGAACTATATATAGCTCATTTTGAGATATTTCAGTGCATTTCACAGCAAAAAGGAAAAGGGAATCATTAAAATGGTTGTACACAAATGAATTCTTTGCCTTATAATTTACAATTTGTTGAAAAGTTATTGTTTTGCTGTTTTCATCCTACTAACCCCTCTAACAAAACACAATTTATCACAGAACAAAGCTTAAACTTCTTATGATGATAAAACAGACAGCCTCTACCATGGCTGATGAATAACAGTTACATATTACACACACTGATTGGAAGACCACATCAGAAGAAACAGAGTAAGGCACCACTCTTGGAAAATTAAGGTAGCTTGCAGTAACAAGTGTTGAGGACCATAAGTAGGTGCTCAATAAATACTTGAATGAATGATGAAAACCATAATTAGCACTATTCTTTTAATTGCCAGCAATCCTTCAACCTCAACAATACTGATTAAAAAAAAAAGATTTGTACCTGAATGCAACTTCCTGATATCTTTTTTCCTTATATCTTTTTATTTATACTCTTTCTTTAGCATTTAAATTTTCTTGAAAAGAAAATAAAACCTTACATGTGCTCAGTCACATATATAACTGAATTACTGATAAATATGAATAATTTGTTTTAATTTTGAGTGAAAAGAGGTAAGAAAGCAAACTTATTCAGAGGGATACAGCATAATACTGAATATTAACCTACAAATGAAAAAAAATACAGGAAAAAGTAACAGTTTTCTTTTTAAATATTTGCTATTTTCTTTAATGCCTTAGTTCTTGAGAAAGGCTAAAATCTCATACTGACATGAACACGTTTAAAAAATTGTCTCTTAAGTGTAATATTTAATAAAACTAGATATTGAAAAATGTTCTGAAATTTTTCAAGTCAATGTGGTTTTCAAGTATATTAAAATGCTAAGAAAAAATTCTCTGTGGTTATAATTCTAATCAATTTATAAATAGACTTTTAAAAGAGAAGTCCAACAGAGGTGGATAATGGATAAGATCCTCAGATAGAGGCACAGAGTCTTTTTGAAGAATGCCTTGTTACCGCAACCTGGTGCTTTTTTTTTTTTTCTTTTTTTCTTTTTTAAAAACACTGATTTCAGGCACAATGGCTGAATCCACTTCTGGGTCATGTTCTTTCTCCTCTTGGTTGGTTTATAAGAGTAGTGAATACTTCAGTTATGGACAGAAAGCAAAACACAAACTCTGAAAGAGACTTCACTTTTCACTACAAAGAAATCAAAGTCACTGAGTTCTCACTGTTGTGTGTTATCTGCTGCCCCTCTGCAAACATAGGGGAGTCAAACAGCTTTAGGACCAGGAAGTGGATAAAAGAGTAATCTTAATCGAATAATCCAGGGGAAGCGTTTTAAAAATGGTATTGCTCACATCACATGAACACGTTGGTGAGATGTCCATCGTGGCTCCTTAACACTTTGGTCTTGTGCAGTTCTTACAGGGCCCTAGTAGGTAGATTCCTGTTTAGCTACTTTCAGTCTGTGCAGTCGGGAAGCAAGTCACTCAGTGCAATGACTCCAGTCTGGGAAGGTTTGGGGTAAACAGAAAAGAACCTCGTTCGGTCAAGTCTTAGAAAGCATCTGTCACTCTGCTGGTTGTGTTGCTGGAATTACTTTCCAAAGGGGTTTGTGATAAACCCAGCCATCTCCCTGAAACAAGTAGAAAGATAATTAAAGAACCATTCCTCCAGTATTTTCAAAATCAGAAAGCAAAACTAGCAGCAAGACCTTCATTGAAATTGACTTCTATTTTCACCTTTAGAAAGAAGAGTTTCTGTGAAGGAATAAAGCCTCTGTGCTTAAGACTTTGTCTAACAATGCCTGTAGTTTAGTTAGGACTATGTGAGAAGGTCTGGTATGCAATACTTAGTCAGTGACCCATGAACATTTTATGAACTTCTTATTTTGCTGACGTCACTTATAGCAATTCTCCCGATTATGCCATCGTGCCCCCAATTAAGCCACACTCACAGAGTTATGGACATAGGTGGAACACAAAGAAATGGTTATGAAGGCACTAGCTGTTCTCTTCATCTGGTATCTATAGTATCTAAGTGCTGTCTTTTGGGTTTTTCCTGACTACCTTCCCTGGTTCCTGTGAAAAGGATACTGCAAGGAGACAGAGACAAAAAGTGAACTAAAGACAGAAAAGCAAAGCAAGAAAAGAAGAGCTGAAGCAAATGCATGGTGCAGGACTTGGCAAAGTTAAGGTCAGGGTAGCAGGGATTGCTGTTCAATGTTTATGGGACTAGGCAAAGTCACATTTGAACCTCTGTCTTATCCCCCATGTCTCCTTCTATTTACTTATAGTGACAAGGACTCCCTCTTTAACCAATCTAGTCAGGCTCCCTTGAGTTGTCTTCTTGAATAAGCCCTGACCTGGGACTGCTGAGCCCAGTTTTAGCGAAAAATCCCAGGACCAACCCTAATATCCTATCAAGCTCCTTTTCCCCCAGTCTTGGTACCTAACCAAATCCTTCTTAGTTATTTTTTATCCATTCCCTCACCCTGCCTCTTGGCTATAAGTCCCCACTTGTTACGACTGTATTCAGAACTGAGTTCTCTCTCTTTTGTTCCAACAGTCTTTAGTGAAGTCTTTCTTCTTATCAGAATAATTTCTCTTTAACAACAGCAACCACTGGGTTGTTTATTTATTAAATCCCTTGGTCTATAAATCTCAACATGTATACTGTTCTTAGAAAAAGATATCAACAAACTACATAATAGGATGTTATATAAGAATTTAAGAAAAGCCATTTGATCAACTCATTTTACAGATGAAGAAATAGAGGCTCTGAGAAGATGAGTTGCCCAATTCCACCTAGGAAGGGGCAGAGCTCTTTTCAGTGCATCCTTACATGTCCTCCCTCACAGTTTTTTTTTTTTCTCTCTCTCTCTTTATAATCTGCAGCTTTACTCACATTTTACAGATGAGGAAACTTAGGTTAGAAATGGAAATTAAACCAACCCAGGTAAGACCTGGCACTCAAACTTAGCCCATCTGACTCTAATATGGTCCACTACATCACAAAAGCCTTCTTGCTTGTATTTATATACAACAAGAAATTTGAAACATTTCACTTAAGAGGAGATAAATAACAGAGCCTACTGGACATATAATAGCAAATGGGAAGAAATGGAAGATCTATATAATTTAAATGTCAGTGAAAAATGGTCAGGAAAAGGAGGTGGATGTGATTAAATGAGACAAGAAACACATTAAGTTAGTTCATTTATATATTACCTCTTCTTTTTCCACTAAACTTGATTTTATTTTGTTTTTTGAGAGAGGGTGTTATTATATATTCTAAGCTGGCCTCAAACTCCCGATCCTCCTGCCTCAGCCTGCCACATGCTAGGATTATGGGCATGGAATATCACATCCAGCTTCTATAAGTGATTATTCTTTATTCCTCCATCTAACATCGACTCCTAACTGGCCTATAATCCACCTGAGAGCAATAGGGCAAGTACTAAAGAAGTAGAAAAGCCCTGATTACCTATAAAAATACTCATGAAATATCTACTATGGGTGCCGCTGAGTCCAACTGACAGTGACCCTCCTAGGGTTTTCAATAGCTTATTGTTTTAGGATTGCTTCGGTAGTGGATTCCCATGTCCTTCTCCCATTTTTGTGGTGCTGGCCATTGAACCCAGGATCTCATAGAGTGCAGAGCAATGCTCCACCAAGTGAGCTAAACCCCAGCCCTCAAAGTACTCTGCTTAGGGAGGATGAAATAAACTTTTCACGGATTCTTTTTATGATTCTTATTAGCAAAGAACTGCCTGTGTGTAGGCAGTAGCTCCCACACTTGTTATGAACCTGGTTGCCATCCTCATCAGCCTTACTTGTACCCTGCAGGGCTTCTCATGTGCGATGACATACATTGTGGTCCAGCTACACATAAAATGTGACCTGGCTGCCCCACACACTTAGGGAACCAATATCATGACACATCTCTCACCCTTCTGCTGCCCTACTGTGCCATGGTCTACTATTTAGGAAATTGTGCCTACATCCTACCGCACAAAGGGGCCCAAATATGAGTCTGTATTTCCAATCTATTGCTCTATAAAGCAGTTACTTAAGAACATCTAGGTTGGAAGATATTCATTATTTTATTGTACAATTACCATAACTTGCTACTACTTTGTCTGTCTGTCTACTATCACAATATGTGATAAAAAGATTATGAGGCAGGCTCTGAATATACCAGTATGTTGTAAAAAAATAAATGAGAAGTAACAAGTTTACATGTCATGTCAGTAGCAAGAATCATGGTGCCTATCCTTTAAATCCTGTCAATTGCATCATTCAAAAACATAGCTACCCTGCTCAGTACAAGAGCTAATTTTTAATGATAGAGGTCTTCACCACAATTTACTCTTGGTGCACTACAATTTGAGCTAGAACTGAAAAAATCCAAAGTTATCAGAATATAAGTTTTTGTTGTTGTTTTGAGACAGTGTGTTGCCATGTAGCCCAGGCTGGCCTGAAAGTCATGATCCTCCTGCCTCAGCTTCTCAAGTGCTATGATTGCAGGCATGCACCACCATACCCTGCCAGAATATAATTTTGAATAGCAATTACAAATGTTTGCTTTTTCATATAAAAGTACAGAGATCTAAAATACTTTCCTTTTATTATTCCTAAACATGAAAATGGTTGGTAAGAGAAAGGGAAAATGAACTGAGAGCAGTTGCACATGGCTGTAATCCCAGTGACTCAGGAGGTGGAGGCAGGAAGATGGAGAGCTTGAGGCCAGAGGCAACCTGTATAACTTAGTAAGACCCTGTCTCTCGATAAAAAATTTTAAAAAGGGGCTGGAGGTGCAGTTCAATGGTAGAATACTTGCAGAGTACACATGAGGCCTTGGGTTCAGCCCACACGTAGTCAAAAAAAGGTGGGGGGGATTGGAAAAATGTAGAAAAAGTAGAAAGTAGAAAAACTATTATAATAAAGCATAAAATTTTAAGGGCAATAATGTTGCAAAAATCACAGATTACTTTCACCTAGATTCTTTCCTGAGGGAACAATTAAAATTCAATGGATTTTCTTAGACATGGCTATAGATAAAAAAATTTTTCCTTGATATGAGGTTTGGCTCACTAGTCACCTTACTCTGGATCTACCAGAAAGTAATAAACACAACGAAAGCTTTTTAAAATCTTTACATTTGGGCTGGGGATGTAGCTCAGTGGTAAAATATTTGCCTAAAATCTTTGCACTTAGAAAAGCTTCGAGAAGTCACTTAGCCCAACTGCCAAATCACTGCATCAAACTCTTCTCAGAAGCTGTGGTCTTTTATATGTTTGTATTGACAGGAAATACATTACTCTAAGATGTACTTATTAGATGTTTTTTAATTATTATATAGTTTCTTCTCAAATTAATCCCAAGACTTGCTTGCTGGTAGTTTGGGCTAGGTCTAGGCAAGTATTCAAACTTAAAAAAAGTTTCTTTTCTTTTGCAGTGCTAAGGATCAGACTCAGGGCTTCATATATGCAAGGCTGTACTTTAAGCCCTTGATAAAAAATGTCTACTTGATAAATCCATACATTTTTGAAGAAACTTATTATAAATGGCCTGAATTTTCTTTTCTTCAGACTAATCACCCCTACATCTAGCCACCATCCTCTGTGTAGCCAATTACATTTCTCATGTCTTCATTAATATGTGGCATCTAGGAGTAAACACAGAGTTACAGATGTGGTAGAAAAAGCAGTCAATTGTAAATTATATTTTCTATTACTACGATTAAGAATTGTGTCACTATTTTTATTTGTGCCTCATTTAAATCTCCAGATACATTTAATGTGAACTGTGGGAAAACCATTTTACTTTGACAAATTGTGAAAAACTCATGAGAAAGCTCGTGAGTTAAGTTGGTTAAGTTGGAATATGTTAGGATATATAAATGATAGCAACACAACAAAGCCTAGTAAGCCAGAATTCTCATTAAGGAGATAATGAGCATTAATCTGAATGTATGTAAGACTTACCTCTTTAATAAAATATTTGGTTTTCCAGGGTATGCCTGTTTCAGTACGATGCCTTTCTTCTGTCCTCTGGCATTCTTCCAGGGTACGTTTATGCTCTGTGGCCTTATCAATTTCAGATTCTCTCAATGAGTCTGTCACATTTTTCCATAATCGCCTAAAATACAAAAATTGTATATTTTACATTCTTTAAAAAAAGAGAATTAAATAGAACTTACTCTTAGAATTACAGTAATTTGTAAAAAATTTCCTAAATTAGATCTACAATTTCATGCTCGCTAGTTATAAGAGCACTGAGACCATGCCTGTAACACTGGTGTCCAGGTTGCTGCTGCTTCAGTTTCCTTTTAAATTAAAAATAATTTGTATTTTATCAAGTTATAAAACCAAGAGTACTATTTTTAGGAAATTTAGAAATTAACAAATAAAATGAGAAAATTTTTAAAAGTTGAAATGTGTTTTCTTATATGTTGAAATAATAGGGACCAGCTGGGTACTGTGGCACATGCCTGATGTCTCAGCAATTCAGCAGACTGAGGCAGGAGTATTGAGAATTTGAGGCCAGAGGCAGCCTATGCAACTTAGTGAGACCCTGTCTCAAAATAAAAGTAAAAAAGGGGCTGGGAGTGAAGCTCAGCAATAGAGAGTTTGCCTAGCATGCACAAGGTCCTGCAATCAACTCTAACTACTAAGAAAAAAAAAAGTAAAAATAAAAAATAAAAGGATGGATTTAGACTCCCACATCACACCATACATAGAAATTAACTGAAAATGAGCTGGGTGTGGTAGCACACATCCAGCACTAGAGAGGGAGAGGCAGGAGGATTGCAAATTTGAGGACAAACTGGTCTACACACTGAATTCCAGGTCAGCTTGGGGTACACAGTGAGACCCTGCCTAAAATAAAAATAAAATAAAATAAAATAACTGAAAATGTATCAGAGACCTAAATGTAAGAGTTATATAACACTAAAACTTAGAAGCAAATATAGGAGAAAGTCTTTGAGAACTTCCAAGATGTCTTGGATACAATACCAAAATTAAAATCCATAAAACACATTGGTAATCTTACTTCATCAAAATTACAAAATTTTATACTGCAAAAAACTCAATTTAAAAAATGGAAAGTAATATACTAGGGAAAAAATATTTGTAAAACATGTATCTAATAAAGAATTTGTATTTATAATTTAACAAAGAACTCCTACAACATAAAAGGATGGCAAACAACCCAATGAAAAAAAGGGGCAAAAGACAGAAAAATATATTTCATCAAAGATACATAAATGGCTATTAAGTACATGAAAATACGATCAACATAATTAGTCAATAGGGTAATAGAAACTAAAGCCATTTTTTTAAATAACTAGAATGAATATAATAAGACAGACAATAGCAAGGATACGGAGAAAGTGAAACTCTAATACATTGTTGGTAAGTATGTAAAATGCTATACTAATTTTGGAAAAAGTTGGGCAGTTCTTCAAAAAAATTAAACATAAAATTACCACATAATCCTTAGTATTTATGCAAGAAAAATGAAAACATATCCAAAAAGATTTATAGGAAAATGTTCACAGTAGCAGTATTCACCATAGCCCCAAACTGGAAATGTCTGTCAACTGTCAAATGGACACAAAAAATTTGATATATAACCACATAATGGAATACCATTCAGCAATAAAAAGGAATAAACTACTAATTGTTGTTGTTGTTAGGTGCCATTGAGTCAGTGTCCGACTGATAGTGATCCTATGTACAACAGGTGAAACACTACTGTCAGTGCTTCTCTGCTATTCATAGGGTTTTCAATGGCAGATTGATTTTTGGCAGTGGGTTGCTGGGTCCTTCTCCCAAACTACTAATAAGAGATGATATGTTGTATGATTCCATTTATAGGGAATATATGTTGTTATTAGATACCACCAAGTCATGTCCAAGTCATAGGATCTTCATAGGGTTTTCAATGGCTGACTCTTTCAGGATCATTTCGGGAGTGAGTTGTCCCATCCTTCTCCTGTTTTTGCAGTGCTGGGGATAGAACCCAGGACCTCAAGAGAGTGCAGAGTGGTGCTCTATCAACTAAGCTAAACCCCAGCCCAGGAAATAGATAGACAAATTTATAGACAAAGAGAGTAGATTATTGGTTCCCTGGGGCTTGGGGTAAGAATAGGGATTAACCATAAATGAGCATGAAAGATCTTATGGTACGTTGAAAAAAACTGTGATTTTTACATATCTTTGAATTTGTACATTTGTACATTTGAAACAAATGGATTTTATGATTTATAAAATACCTTGATAAAGTTATAGATGGAATTGTTTTTTTTTGTTTGTTTGTTTATGTGGCAATTTTAATATCAGAGCACAATTCAAACCAAAAACTACTACCAGGGGAGAGGAGAATTTCATAATGATGCAGGGTTAATACATCAAGAAGATGTAACAACCTTAAGTGTGTATGCACCTAATAATATAATAATATATTATAATAATATAATATATTTTTCTGTACCAAAGAACAGAAAAACAATCAGTAAGGATACAGAGAAATAGAAAAATATTAATTCACTTGACCTACTTGACATTTCTTGAACATTCTCATCCAACATCAAAAGAGCACACATTCTTATAAAGTACACATGAAACATTTATGAAGATAGGACACATTCAGTGCCATAAAACAAGTCTAAAAACAAAGGATTAAATCCCCACAATGTACATTCTTTGACTAAAATAGAATTAAGTTAGAAATGAATAATGGAAAGCTTATAGACAAAGAGAGTAGAAAATTCTCCAAATATTTGGAAATTATCAACACATTTCTAAATAATTTTGTGAGGCAAGAACAAAACCAAAAACAATCACAAGGGAAACTGGAAAATAATTTTAAAATGAAAACATACCAAAAGTGTGGACTATAAGCAAAGCAGTCCTTACTAATAAATATTTAGTATTAAACATCAAAGAAGAAAAACGCAAACCTAAACCAGAGATCAAACTGTGGCCCACTACCCACTTGTGTACATAAATTGTTAATGCAAAGTAACAACATCCAATTGTTTATTTATTGTCTATGGCTGCTTTCATGCTACAATGGCAGAGTTGAGTAGTTGTGGCAGAGGCCACTTGGCCCATTAAGCCTAAAATGTTTACTCTTTCTCTCATTTTACAGAACGTGTTTTCTGACCCCTGACCTATGCTTCCACTTTGAAGTAACTAGAAAAAAGAATAGCAAATGATGAGCAAAGGAGAAAAAAATGAAATAAAAAAGATAAAAGGAGAAACCAATGAAAAGGAAACAGAAAAATAGACAAAAATCTATGAACTCGAAAGCAAGTCCTTTGAGTAAAATTAATAAACCATTAATCACACTGATCAGAAAAAACTTTCCAACATGAGGAATGAGTGTGAGGACATCGCCACATATCCTACACAGATGAAAATAATAATAAGGTAATATTTTAAACTATATGCTAATTAAATTGGTAAATTAGGTTAAATGAACCAATTCCTTGAAAGACATATCTGGATAACTGTGATAGCCATATCTACTAAAAATATTGATTTTTTTTTTTTTTTTTGGCCATGCTGGGAATCAAACCCAGGGCATTGCATATGCTGCCCAAGCGCCCTACCACTGAGCCACATTCCCAACCATGAATTTGTAGTTAAAAACTTTCCCCTGAAGAAAGGTACAGACGAATATCCTCCCTGAATATAGACTCATGCAAAAAAAAAAATCCTTAAGAAAATTTTAGCAAATACAACCCAGTAGCATTGCTTTAATATACAGATTCTTGTTATCTGCTTCTACATTCAATCAGTTGTGATATATTATTTTTGTAAAAGCATATAAAGAAAATCTGGCTTCAACACAGATACAATTGCAAAAAGGAAGAATAACTGATTTTTCAAATAATTTAGATCTTTGATACTGTGGTGAAAACTTGGCAAGTGGTAGTTTTGAAAGGTTAGCTATAATGTAGAAAGCCTGTAGCTGTAGTCCTGTGGCATGCGATCCCGTCAGATCTCGGAAGCTAAGCAGGGTCAGGCCTGGTTAGTACCTGGATGGGAGACCTCCTGGGAACACCAGAAGCTGTAGGCTTGGGAGAAGGACCTGGCAACCCCCTCCCAAAAATCAATCTGCCATTGAAAACCCTATGAACGGCAGAGAAGCACTGATAATAGTGTTTCCCTGTTGTACAGAGGGTCGCTATGAGTTGGATACCGACTCGATGGCACCTAACAACAACAACATAATGTAGAAAACATGTTTACACTGTAAAACATGTGAACTATTTTTTCATACTAAAATATCACTGTATACCATAAAATGCTATAGCTGGTAAGGGATTTACATGAACCAGATGGGATCAACCCTTTCAATGTACAGACAAAGAAGCTGATACAAACTGGTAAAGTGAAAGGGCTTAGGTTAAAATCCAGAGCTTCTGACTCCTGGATGGATGTGAGGATGACACACCTGGATTCAAACGGATCCTGTTTCTCCAGAGGTCTTACTCTTTTCTTTGTCACTGTCAATTTAGTCAGGTCCACATACTTCGTCTCTCCATTGCTATAAGTGAATTCCAGAAGACTATTCCATTCCCCTTGCACTCTGCATACCACAGTGTTGGTAATGTTGTGCTTTACTTCAGCTGTAACCCTAGGAGGAGGCAGAAAATAAAGATATGCTCTAGTAAGAGATACCTAGTGTGTTTCTTAAGATTCTGAAAGCAAACACCCAGTTTAAATGAATTATAGAGCTCATTATAAGACCTCAAGTCAGACTCTATAAATCCCATGACAATTTCCTAGATAATTTTTTCAAATAATGTCAATTTTATCTTTATTATTATTATTATTTTCTTTTGTAGTACTGGGGGTTGAACCCAAGGCCTGATGCATGCTAAGCAAGTATTCTGTCACTGAGCTGTACCCACAGACCTTTTTCTCTTTTCTTTGTTGTTTTTTTTTTTGGGGGGGGGACAGGGTCTTAATAAATTGCACAGGCTGCCTCTGGCCTTGAACTCATGATCCTTCTGCCTCAGCCTTACAAATTGTTGGGATTACAAGCATGCACCATGGTATCTGGCACAGTTTTGTTTTTTAGAAAGAATATTTGGCATCAAACTAGACTTTTTTTTTTTTACCATAAACAAAGTATGATGTTTGTTGTTGTTAGGTGCTGTTGAGTCGGTATCCAACTCATAGTGACCCTCATAGGGTTTTCAATGGCAGACTGTTTTGGGATTGCCTTGGGAGTGGATTGCCAGGCCCCTCTCCCATTTTTGTGGTGCTGGGAACTGAACTCGGGACCTCAGAGACTGCAGTGCAGCACTCTACCAACTGAGCCAAATCCCAGCCCATGATCTTTAGTATCTTCTTTTTATTATAATCTGAAAATGTCAGAGCAATACAACCCATTTAATATGTTTTACTCGTCCAATTTATTTAAACATTTGGAGTCCTAGATTCATCGAGTCTGTATTAAACTATACAAAGCCTATTTTAAAATTAAATATAGAAACTAGACAAATCAATGAGGTAGAAAAATATAAAAGGTGGCATTAAAATTTAAAAAAAATCTCTGGTTCAAACAAAAAAAAATCAAAAAGAGCACTGCTATATAAAAGAGATCTCAAACACTACTGCTGAGGTTTAGTGAAGAATTATCTGGCTATTTATCAGCAGTGGCACTGATGCAACTCAAATGAAGGCTAAGAATAGGAACAGACCCAACTATTTGCAATGAAGTATTTTATGTTCACTATAGGACACATGTAACAACAGGGTCAGATTACACAGAAGCTCAAGGTTACAGTTTTATTAGTGTGCCAGAGATTTTAATTTATGTGAACTCAAAAGAGAATTCAAAGAACCAAAGGCAACAGCACAGGAAACTTAAGTAGCATTTGACATGTATAAGATAAAGAACCAGAAAAACAAACTAGAATCCAGGAAGCTCAGTTTTTTGTTTTGTTTAGTTTTGTTTTTGTTTTTGTTTTTTTGTGGTACTGGGGTTTAAACCCAGGGCCTCGCACTTGCATGCTTTGCAAGTGCTGGACCACTGAGCTGCACCCTCAGCCCTTTTTTTTTTTTTTTTACTTTCTTGAGACGGGGTTTTGCTAAATTACACAGACTGCCTCTGGTCTCAAACTCACAATCGTCCTGCCTCCACCTCCCCAGCCACTGGGATTACAGGAGTGCGCCACTGCCCCAGGCTTAGGAAGCTCAGTTATTTAGTGAGGAGAGTAAAAGATCAGGAAACTCAAGAGCTCAAAGCAGAGGTATAACTAGTCCAATAAGCAAATGATCTATGCACTGATCTTACAGGTCAAAGTGTTCAAGGGTTTGGAATCCAACAGGAAACCAAACATTCAAAACCAAAAGTAAGGAGTAACTGTAGTTCACTGGACACAAAGAACAATATGACTACAAATTTGCTTGAATTACAGTGGAGGTAGGAACTCTGGGTTATACTCCAAAGCATATGAATTTAAATACCACTAATTGCTGTTTGTTTCTCCTGAAGTCACTCTATACTTCCTGTCGGATGCTACTTGCCAACACAGTTAGTGCCCTTCCTTAAAAATTTATCTCTCATCAAACAGGTCTATAGCCGTACCACCCTGGCGTCCAACCTTGTCAGATCTCAATCTAAGCAAGGCTAGGTCTAGTTAGTCTTTGAATGGGAGATCACCTGGGAATATCTGGCGCTGTAGGCTTGGGAGAAGGACCTGGCAGCCCACTCCGGAAACAATCAGCCATAGAAAACCCTATGAGAAACACTGACATGGTGCTGGGCATGGCACAGTGGTGGGAAGTGTTTTGTTTTGTGTACGTAGGGCTGCTATGAGTCAGACCTAATTCGACAGCACCTAACTACCACCACCACCACCACCACCACCACCAGATAGGATATAAAGAGACTTATTTATCTTTTCTTTTTTCTATCTACACACAAACAGAACTACAGTCTGAGAACTGAGGAATGATAATCCATTTCTTGATCTTCCCCTTCCTTTTTTCCTTCCTCCATCTCTTTTTCTTTTCCTTTTCTCTTAGTTTTACTTTCCTTTATTTTTATTTATTTATTTTTGAGATGGAGTCTCATTATTGTTGCCCAACTGGTCTCAAATTCATGGGTTCAAGTGACCTTCCTGGGCCTCAGTCTTCCAAATAGCCAGCTCTACCAGCACACATCGCTATGCCCATTCATGTGATTTTTTTCCCTGCCACAGTGTAAACTTTGAACTTAGGGTTATCTCCCACAAGCTTTTCTACAAAACAAATAATGATCCCAGGTTCCTGTTCACAAATGCTGGCTTACACAGGTCCCTGCTGCTCAGAGTAGCTGCAAAGCAAAAACAGCACAAAGAGATCTGGGGCAGGGCACATCACACATACTACAGGTGAATCATAGCAACCTGTAAAGGAACACAAGGAAGAAGGACT
>VMDO01008510.1:34224-83648 GCA_007922755.1 Pedetes capensis
TTTTAATTTTCACACAAGGTCTCACTAAATTGTGCAAGCTGCCTCTGGCCTTGAACTTGTGACCCTGTTGCCTCAGCCTCCCAAGTTGTGGGGATTAATGGTATGTGCCATGGTGCCCCACTAAATTTAAGAACTTTCACAGCTGTAATTTCTTTTCTTTTCTTTTTCTTTCTTTTTTTTTTTTTTTTTTTTGTGGTACTGGGGGTTGAACTCAGGGCCTCATGCTTGCATACTTTGCAAGTGCTACACCACTGAGCTGCACTCTCAGCCCATTTTTTCACTTTTTGAGACAAGGTCTCGCTAAATTATGCAGACTGCCTCTGGTCTTGAACTTTCAATCCTCCTGCCTCCACCTCCCAAGCCGCTGGGATTACAAGCGTGCTCCACTGCACCCGGCCACAACTGTAATTTCATCTAACTCATTTTACATGCTAGTATGCTGCTCCTTCTGCCTGACATGCCTTTCCTCCCTTGGCTATCCTCTTCAATCTCCAAGATTCAAGTGTTGCCTTTCTTTAGAAGCCATTTCTTATTCTCTCACCTGAGCTACATTCTTTTACCATAAGTACTCATGGCACAGATCACATGGTACTATTATCGTGAGTTTGTCATAGCCCCCACTAAGACTATACACTTTTAACAGATATGGATTGGGTTTCACCTCTATATCTTCAGTTAGTCCTTAGCTGAGTGCCTAGTAAACAAGCAGGTACATAGTAAATGTTGCCTGTATTGATAAATGAGAAAACTAAGCCTCCAAGAGCTTAAATAATATGTTCAAATTATTATCACCACCTAGAATGAGTAAGCATGAACAAATGCATGCACAAGAAAATACCAATGTGTCTGGCATTTGCTGAACACTTACAATATGTGGACATTTTAGATAAATTAACTTATTTTTCAAGACTTGTGATTATCCCACTTCTGTAGATGAGGAAACTAAGGTACAAAAATTTAGGTAAATTGCCCCAAATCAAACAGCTAGTACACAGCAGAGTCAGGATTTGAATACAGGCCCTGATGGACACCAATTCCAAGTTCTTTCTAATACTAGGTACAAGCTTCCTTAAAACTTGCTGTCAGGTCTGACATTATACCATTATTTTGTAGCCGTGATATGCAGATAAAGATGAGGTACTTCAGAGAACTATTTCATAAAATAAAGACAAATTAAGAAATAATCCAAAGAAATAAAGTTAAACTCTGCTCAGAGCCAACTCTATCATTCTGCTTCCAGATAACACAGCTTCCTGCCCAAACACATAGAAGCACAGGCTTCCTGCCCAAACACATAGAAAAAGGGCTGAGCTGAGGAATTTAGGAAGGAAAAACTTATATGAAATTTTGAGAACCATCATCATCATCTAAAAAGCATATCAGAAGGTTATGCCAATGATTAATATGATATAAAATAAGTCAGGATATGGTAACTGATTCCTGATCTTTGAGAAAATCTGAAATATTGATCCAACAGATTGGTATTTGCTGAGGACCTCAGAGAGCCTCAATTTCCTCATTTATAAAATGGATAGACCAATACCTCTTCCTCTATGGGACTGCTGACCAATTTTAATAATGTTTATAAAAATACTTACTTACTTGTTTTAAGTAAAGTTTTATATGTGGCTATCCATAGCAGACAAAAATTAAAGCTGTGAAAAGGCTTTGGTTTTACTGGAACATGTCAACTTATGTCCTCTTTCCCTGCTAAACTCTGTGACTCTCAGAGCAGCTATTTATTTCTCTTGTTTGACAACAGCTGGGTTAATAGTTTGTCTTTCAGTTTTGTACTGGGATTATCACTGATTCAGATGATGACACTTCAAATAAATTATACTCTTCACTTAACCATTGCTTTTGATGAGTATCCTTATGAACCAAGAATGGTTCTAAAAAACAATTTGACCAAATAACTGATTACACTTTATAAAAACAGAGTCATCAGGAAGCTAAGGTAGGAGAATCATGAGTTTGAGACCAGCCTAAGCAAACATAGCAAGACCCCATTTCAAAACAAACAGTTATATAAACTCTGCCAAGACTAAAGGTTGTTACTGTTGTTAAGTGCCATCAAGTCAGTGTCTGACTCATAGCGACCCTACATACAACAGGCGAAACAGTATTGTTGGTGCTTCTCTCCTATTCATAGTGTTTTCAACGGCTGATTGTTTTTTGGGAGTGGGTTGCTGGGTCCTTTTCCTACGCCTGAGGTTCCGAAGCGGTTCCTACTGGTGTTCCGAAGCGGCCTCCCATCCATGTATTAACCAGGCCCAACCTTGCTTAGCTTTGGAGATCTGATGGGATCAGATGCCACAGAGGTACAGCTCCAGGCAAGACTGAAGGTAGATATTCATAAATAAGATACTAAATAATTTCCTCAAAAGGCTGAAACATTGGCATCTCATGAGTAGTACCTACATGGTAGTATCTTAACTACTTACTATGAGGCAACTTCTCAAAATTCTGGATCCTTACTAGAGAGGTAACTAATTTTTGTTGCTGTTGTTTTGTTTGTTTTGTTCTAAGACAAGGTCTGCTGCATAACCTAGGCTGGCTTGGAACTCTCTATGTAGACCAGGCTGGTCTTGAACTTTCATCAGTCCTCTTGCCTCTGCCTCCCAAGCGCTGGGATTACAGGCATGCACCACCAAGCCTAGCCACAGAGGTAACCAAAAGGTCCTTTAAAAATTATTATAAAGATTAGAAATATATATATGTATATATGTGTGTATATTATATATATGTGTGTGTGTATATGTATATTATATATGTATATATGTATATTATATATGTGTATATATGTATATTATATGTGTGTATATATATGTGTGTGTGTGTGTGTGTGTATCTATATATATATACATACACTTTTTTTGTGTGTGTGTGGTACTTGGGGTTGAACCCAGGGCCTTGTGCTTGCATGCTTTGCAAGTACTGGACCACTGAGCTGCCGCCTCCAGCCCACTTTTGTTTTGTTTTGTTTTGTTTTTTTACTGTTTTGAGACAGGGTCTCGCTAAATTACGCAGACTGCCTCTGGTCTCAAACTTGCGATCTGCCTGCCTCAGCCTCCCAAGCCGATGGGATTGCAGGCATGTGCCACCACAGCCGGCCTTAAAAATATTTTTTAACACAGAAACCTAAGATTTCAACAAAGTACTCATCCAAGCAATTGAGCAGATCAGGGTTTCTCTCTGACAAATACTGTCTCTCGGCACGGTATGGTGGTACACAACTGTAACCTTGGCACTAGGGAGGCTGAGTGGGGAGGATCAATGAGATCAAGGCCAGCCTGGGACACATAGCAAGACCCTGCCTCCAAAATGAAAAAAAGCAAAAACAAAAAAATATCTGCCCCTTAACAATTCAGGCAGGCTTATAGAATCCAGAATAAGGCACTCTCAAGATAACTTACCAAAAAGGTAAACCTTCAGTCATTATCATACCCATGTCTAAAGTAAGGATAATTGGTAATTGATAAAGCAGCTGCTCTCAGTTTCTAAAAATTAGTACTTACCTAATTCTAAAACCTATACAACATTTTAGATTTTCTAGACCCTGTCTCCACAGTTATTTGGGATACCAGAAAAACCATTGTACATACTAACTTACCTGTAAATAGAAAAGCTTTTATTGGCTGAAAGTTAAGACTTTAGTTTTGGGTTTTATTGAGAGAATACTTAAGAAATACTCATGTGAAGTATTTTATGCAGAATTCCTGAGGAAGACACTATTATGTTACTCAATGCTACTAAGAAAGGATACATGCAAAAATCCATGTAGAATTTAGTGCCAAGAATAGTTTGTCTCTCTTGAAAAAGTGGTATGTCTCCTTCATTAGAAAATAAGAAATATGTTGAGCATAATTTTTTTTTAATCTGACAAATGCATCAGAACTAAAATTTCAAATATAGCAATTGTCTAATCCTAGCTTGATAGTATTATTGTCTTTTTCTATCTTTATGGTTATCGTAACAGGCATTATTTTTAATGTCTGTTGTCTCTGAAAGTCTTACAAATATTTTCCAAAAGTAATATCCTGGATTCTAATAGTAGACTGAAAGCTTCTTGATTGCAGAGATAGTCCTTATTTCTTTGTGTCTCCAGTATACAGAAGTATAATATATACAAAACCACCCTAAAATCTTGATAATACTGCATGGTGTGTGTGTGCGTGTCTCCCTAAAGCGAGCATGGAAAACACGATGAGGCGATGAACAGGGAATGCAGAATAGTTAAGTAGACTCACTTGGCTACATCAGAGATAGTGCTGGAAAATGAGAGTGTAAGGGAAGACAGGTGGAATATAATATATTTATATCAAATGCAGACAGCAGATAATGTGTTCCAATTACAGACAGCAGTAAAAAAACAAAACAAAACAAAACAAAAAAACTAGGCTATGTGTGAGAAAGAGACGTGGCCATTTAAAAAATGGCATGAAAGACAACTTTAGCTATCTATATTTTGTAAAATCAAAGAGAAAATGTCAGGAATAGGACATCTCTTTCTAATATAAATCTTCTAAATGAGAAATTAGATAAAGCCAGTAGTATTAAGGGAAATTAGAATAGAAAAAAATGAGAAAACTTTGGAGTCAGCCAAATTATGCCTTAAGAGTTAGGGAAAGAATGTTAGGGAGAAAAGAGGTTGGGGAGAAAAGAGGAGAAAGAAAGGAGGAAAGGAGGGAGGGAGGAAAGAAACGGACACAGAGAGACACAGATAAAAGTGTTACATGTCCAAATGACAAGACTCAACAAGTGTGCCTTGTGGATAAAGGTGAAGAAGTGGGTAAAGAAGCCAAATGAAGTAAGAAATTCAAAGAAACAAGGTGGCAAATATAACAACAGCTCATTTAAAAAAATGAAGATATCTACCTGAAACTATTAGTAGTCCTTAAAAAAAAGTATATGAAAACCAGGTACCAAAAGCCAGTAAGGCTTTTGGAATGGTTTTTGTTTGTTTTTGTTTTATGAGACAAGGTCTCACTACGTAGCCCAGGCAGGCCTGGAGCTTGCTACATAGACCAAGCTATCTTAAAACTCACAATCCTCCTGACTCAGCTTCTCAAGTGCTGGGATTACAGGCATGTGCCACCATGCCCAGCTGGAATGTTTGATTTTTGGATAGTACCTCTAAAAACTCAGCTGTGAAGATAGGAAGAAGCCCAAGTCACATGGAAAAGCCACATGTAGGTTCTGTGAATAACAGCCTTAGTTAAGACCCCGGCCAACAGCTAATCAACTGTCTCCCACATGAGTGAGCTATCTTTGACGTTCAAAGGTTGAACCCTTAGGTGACTGAAACCCCAACATCTAACTACAACCATACAAAAGGCACCAAAGGAGAATCACCACAATAAGCCTAATCAATTCTCAGAATGTTGAGTGAAAATAACAAATTGTTGTTTTAAGCATTATGTTTTAGAGAAGGTTATTATTAGCAGTAGATAACCAGGTCTTGAATCAAAGTTATTTTGCACATCTCATTACTCCTTCTGTATCCGGTCAGTTACTCCTTAAAATGTATAAATTTTGAATGCTCAACTAGTCTCCAAAATTGTAATCTCACGCAACAACCCACCCTCACTCTATTGTATACCTGCTATGGATATTGTTAGGTGCTGTCAAGTCGTGTCCAACTCATAGCAACCCTCATTGGCTTTTCAATGGCTGATTGTTTCAGGATTGCCTTGGGAGTGGACTGCCACATCCTTCTCCTGTTTTTGCAGTGCTGGGAATGAAACATGGGACCTCAGAGACTGTAGAGTTGGAGCACTACCAACTGAGCTAAATCCCAGCCCTCTGCCATGGAAGAGGGATTTAAATACCAGGAGAAAATTTCAATGAAGGGTATTTTTCCAGAAGGAATTATCTGACACAGCCATAATAAAATGTGAGGGGATAAATTCTGATTCTCCACATTAGATAGTCCTGGAAATATGATAAATTAAATTTTTATAATTTATATCATTATAATTTAAGGAGAGATAAAGCACTGGCTCACAAAGAAAGTTTGGATATTATGTGCATAGGAAAAAAAATCCTCAGCTCAAAATTATGATATCAGTTCTTATAAAGAAATATCTATATAAATGTAATTAAGATATTATTTGAATCATAATTAAGACTTAATCAGAATAGCCATGTAACTAAGCTGTTACAAAAGAACAAAGTTCTGAACATGCAAAACAGGTAACATTATATGTTCTAAATGTGGAATAAGGGGGCTGACCATGTAACTGAGTGGTACAGCACTTGGCTAGCATGCAAGAAACCCTGGGATCGATCCCCAGCACTGCAAAAATAAAAAATAAAAATAAAAATAAATAAAAATAAAAATCTAACTGGGCATGCTGGTATATGCCTGTAATCCCAGCAACTCAGGTTGTAGAGGCAGGAGGATCGAAAGTTCAAGGCTAGAGGCAGCCTGCATAACTTAAGTGAGACTCTGTCTCAAGACAATGACTTGCATCTGTATATGTCTCTAGGATTTTCATTTTAGTTGCATGAGTAGAACATGCTAATACCAAAACCACTATCTTAGTTCTTTGTGGCACCAAGAATAAATGTTAAAAAACAAAGATATTAAACTTAAGGAGACAAATGAGAGCCCACAATGGCTGTATTCAAGGGGATATTAATAGTATGCAGCTCTAAAAATCAAATTTAAGGATTCAGACCTAAAAGATTCACTACCAGGAGTCAAAGAATTATTGATAACAGCTACAGCCTGATAGTATGGACAAGTCGCTATCAGAAGAAAAAAACCTCACTTAACCATATCCCCCAAGAAAAACTTGTAAACATTTACTGATCACTTATTGTAATGGAGGGCCCCAAACAGGTGTGTCAAGAAGCTTATAGCCACGTTGTGTTACACAAAACAATCAAGTTTGTGGTCTAGCGATGTAGCTCAGGGGTCAAGTACTTGCCTAGCTTTAGTAAGGCACAAGTTTTATCCCTGACACAGCAAGGAAAAAAAAATTAAAAAAGTCTTATTATAGACAATATGAGTCCTATAGCAATTCAAATACACAAACACTCACATACATACGCACAGACACATACAAATATATGCTCTCAGAATAGTTTCAGGGCCTGGAAATAGTTTGTAAAAAAGGAAACTAAAATAACTCCTTGTCTTTTTGGTTTTGATTTCCAGAACACAGGGCCTTACAAACATTAGGCAAGTGCGCTGTCACTCAGCTTCACCTTCAGCCTCTTTTTTAATTTTTTAATTTTTAATTTTTTGGAGACAGGTTCTCCTAAGTTGTGGAGGCTGCCTTTGACCTTGAATTCACAACCCTCCTGGCTCAGCCTCCTAAGTCACTGTGATTACAGGCCTGCACCACAGAGCTCAGTGTTCCTTTTCTTCTTATCCAGAAAATACATTGAAAAGAGTAAAAGCCACATGCCACTAAGAAATCTTCAATACTACTGATAATAAGAGCTGGATTTGGAAAATTTATCACTGCAATTGCTTTCTCCAAAGCATTCTACTGAAGCAGATACTTAAGTTTCACTAATACAAGAAAGTTATGAGAATAGAGTTTTCAGCTCTAACTCCAAATAAGTTACATGGGTCTGAAAATAAAATGGGTTGCCTCATACACTGAGTTCTACACTACTAATAATGTTCCAACACAGATTGAACAAATAAGATATCAGGAATGCGGCAAAAAGCTTTATGTATCTAGTTAATGTTGATACAGTGATCTCTGAAGTCCCTTCTAAATTGTAAGCTTGAATCTTGTGCTTATACTGAGAAGAGTAAGCAGAACCACACTTAATGAAGTGTGAACCATATCGGTACCTTCTCTGGGGCAAAAGGTAACTATTCTAATATTTAATGGTTTTGCTTAGGTAGTCTGTATTTTTTAAAACATACTCACTGCTTTAGTGTTTTGAAATCCATATATTTTTTTTTCTTTTTTTTTCTTATGATGCTAGAGATCAAAACCAGGGCTTCAAACATGCTAGGCAAGCACCAACACTGAGCTACACCTGTAGCCCTGGAAATCCACATTTTTAAAAGCTCATTCAATCCTTCAGAGCTGAATAGTTTTCTTTCCACTTCTTTTCAGACTGTTAAGAGTATCAGTCTTCCAATGAAGAAGTAATACAGTCACATGCAACTGAAAGTCTCACACATGACAGAAGGGAGTATATTTTAGTTTAACGACTTAAAATTGTTTGGTAGTATCTAATGAAGTTCTACTGACCCTATGATGTAGAAATTCCACTTCTAGGTATCTACCCAATAGAAGACCATACATACATTCACCAAACAATGTTCTCTAGCAGTATTAATTGTATATGTACATAGGAGTGTATAGATACATGTACGTACATATATACACACATGCATAATACATATACATGCACACACATACATGCAAATGTGAATGATGCATATGTATATATACACACATGTATATGTATGTACATATATATACACGTGGTGTGTGTGTTTGTGTGTGTGTGTGTGGTGCTGGGGATTAAACCCATGGTCTGGCACATTCTAGGCAAGCACTCTACCACTGAGCTTAACCCTAGCCCTCTCTTGCAGTATTATTTGTAACAGCTGAAAGTTGGAAACTACGTAAATGCTCATCAAGATTAGCATGAATAAATCCATCATGGCACAGTCATACAACGGAATACAGGCCTTTGTAAGGAGAAAAAACTGTAAGTACACACGGATGAATCTCAGAAACTAACACTGAGGAAAATTAAGCTGGACAACATAGTGTATAATATAGTTTCTACGGAGTCTGAAAATAGGCAAAAACTAAGGACCATGGCTACCCAAAATGGGAGGAGTAGATGTGGTTAACCTGAAAGAGGAGAGAAAGGAAAACGGTAATAGGGCATGACAGGGCCTCAGGTATGTTAGTAATTTATCACACATAGATCCAGATGCTCAAATTTTAACTTTGGGGAAGTTCAACAATTTACAAATTTTTGTATGTATATTATTTTTTCAATAAAAGGTTGTTAGGGAAAGAAAACTACCCCTATAGTTCCTGGCCGGTCAGAACAGGCATCAAAAGCTTAAGGAAAGAGTTAGTCTCCTTCTGAAGATCCCATTAGAAGACTTGTGTTCATGTAGATTGGGTAATCTGGACAAGTGCTAAAGAAACTAACAAGGCAGGAAAGGAGTAATGTGTGGTGCTGGGGATTGAACCCATGGTCTGGCACATTCTAGGCAAGCACTCCACCACTGAGCTTAACCCTAGCCCTCTCTTGCAGTATTATTTTTGGCCAATTCCTAGATGAAATTAGAAAGAAGCCATCACTGAGTAATGCTGCCTAAAGACACTAGCTTTAATCACTGTGCTTCTTGAAGTATTTTTTGATTAGACATATTTTCACCCTCACTTACAGCAACAGCTGCCTCCACTGAGGTATGGATCCAAATATGAATTCCCTTAAAGGTAGAATTGGGCAAGAGAATGCCTAGTCATTTGTTAAGAACTCTATTGTACATCTTGTTAGCTACTTTGTAAGAAAAACTTTACAAGAATTGATATGTTAATATTACTATTTTAAAATAGGTCATGATTTCCTGAATGCCTTGAAAGACAAAGTCTAGTAAACAAAAAATAAACATGACTAAACATCTATTCCCATACATTTAAAACAAAGCAGAAAAAATAATACAAGATCAAAGGAAAAGAATAAGGTCTAGATATCATTAAAATGTTCTTACCGGTGCAGTTTGCCACCATAAAATGGCTTAGTATGAAAAGTGATGCTGGCCGAATACCCAGTTTTTGCACAGTTGACGCTGACTTTGCCACCCAGTTCTACCCAAGGAACAGTCAAAATTGACCGGGCATATGCACAAGGTAGGGAAAATGTATACTCTTCTCCATGCTCCAATAGACTGAGGATACCTAAATTTGAAAGTATGAGGGTGGTTAACATCTTTTTAAAAAATAAAAAAAAATTCCTTTTTTCTTGTCTAGCAGTGAACATTATTTTGCTTAATCTTCATTTATCTTTAGACAATACTGACTTCAACTACAATTATATTTGACAACATTTCCTGGTAATGGTAAATCAGGGTTACTTTGATTGTGATCTTATTATCCATTTGGGTTCATGGGACCAGTAAATGTTACAGTGGGAACAGTTCGAACTCTTTCTAATGCTCCTAAAATTAAAGCCATTAGGCAGAGGTGAAGACTATGTTGTACTACATCATGTTAAGATTTGGTCATTAGTACTAGTAACATTTTCAGCAGTTTGAGAATAAATATATAGCCAATATTATAAAAATATAGACCTTAAACACAGATAACATGATGGAAAAAGTATTCTTCATTCTAAACTATGTGTACTAATGAAGGAAAAAGTATAATTTTATCATTAAAATGCTAAGTTTTATTTGCCAAATTCTGAAATATTTAGAATGATGCTACAACAGATACTGTCTCTTTGTTGTTTCGGTGCTGTTAAGTTGGGTCCTACTCACAGCGACCCTATGTACAACAGATTCACAGGGTTTTCAATGGCTGATTGTTTTCAGGATTGTTTTGGGAGTGGCCTGCCAGGTCCTTCTCCTATTTTTGTGGTGCTGGGATTGAACCCAGGGCCTCAGAGAGTACAGAGCAGCACTCTACCAACTGAACTAATCCCCAGCCCACAACAGTTATAAGGAGTAGTTTTCAAGCAATTATTATTCAAATGGGGTTTTTCTATATTAAACATGGTTTTAAAACATATAAAAATGGATTTAATTATACTAATGAATAATTAATCTGTACTAGATAATTAAGAGACACTAGGCATACTGAGATACATTATTAAACTTCTAAGCTCATTACCTGTGTCATAACCAGACAAACACTGAACTGGATATATACTTCTAGTCTGAACTCTTATGGCACCTCTCTCTTAATGAATGCTCACTAAATACTCTGTTCTTCAAGTTCACAAGTAATGGCAAAAGTTCTAACAAACATTTTAATATAGTTAATTTTTAGGATAATCAAAGACAAACAGATTCTAAAGTAGTACACACAAAGCTACATCAATTATTTTTTTGTACTGTCTTTAACAGTATTCATAAAGGGCAGTAATAAATCAAGGATTATTGAGGACTTAAGGTGTTGCTCAGTCATAGAGCCTTTCTGTAGCATGGATAAGGCCCTGGGTTCCATCTTCTCAGTACTACTAGATAGATAGCTACATAAATATATACATAGATGGAATTATTCAGCCATTTCATAAAAAACATGGGCCTGGCTTTATTTGAAATATTAATAATAACTTAGCTCTCAGTTCAAAAAGATACTATATTTTTATTATTTTTGTAAAAATATGTGATTTTAGCTGGGTGTGTTGGTGCTTACTGGTAATTCTAGCACTTGGGAGGCTGAGGCAGGAGGATCCCAAGTTCTAGGCCAGCCTGGCACTACATAGCAAGACCCTGTCTCAAAAACACCATTTAGCATAAAGCAGCAAACACAACTAGTTTTGAATAAACGTGATGACAGACATATTAGGACAACTGATATTCACAGAATTTTAAAATCACATTTATCTAATAATTAAATCAAATTTTCTCCTATCAAAAAACATGGCTGCTGGGCCCAGTGGTGCACACCTGTAATCCCAGCAGCTTGGGAGGTGGAGGCAGGAGGATCGCAAGTTTGAGACCAGAGGCAGTTTGCGTAACTTAGCGAGACCCTGTCTCAAAAAGTAAAAAAAATGGACTGGGGTGCAGCTCAGTGGTCCGGCACTTGCAAAGCATGCTAGCGGGAGGCCCTAGGTTCAACCCCCAGTACAGGGGTTGGGGGGGGGACAACATGGCTAAGAAGAACAAAATGAATTGTCATAAATCTCATTTTTTTTTTTTTTTGTGGTACCAGGGGTTAAACCCAGGGCTTTGCACATACTTTGCAAGCACTCTACCACCGGGCGGCATCCCAATCCATTTTATATTTTTAATCTTGAGACAGGGCCTCACTAAATTACATAGGCTACCTTTGGCCTCAAACTCCTGATCCTCCTGGCTCAGCCTCCAGAGTTGCTGGGATTAGAGGCATGGTCTAGCTTCTATTCCCTGATTTTATTTCCTTCGAACTAACAACAAGCAATAACAATTTCCCAGAGGCAATGCGTGAATATACAATAGCACTTAGATAATGAAAAATTAACTATACCTCACTCATGATTAAAGCATGATGAAGATAGTAATGCTTTTCCTCATTTCTTAAGGTATTTCCTTTCTTGGAATAGGAGAGCCTACCACCACCAGATTTCTTTGCATATGATCTGATAAGGGCAATCATCCTTGGGACAAGCACGCCAAAAAATAAGGTTCTAAATGTAGCTATGCCTCAACCTTTATGGTCCTAGACATGTCCTATCACCTCTAGACTTCGGTTTTTTCATCTATAAAATAAATAAGTAAATTGATTTATAAAGCCTAAGGCTAATGTTACTGAGCTTATATCTAAAAGTGGCAAACTTGTTAGTAATTATTAAAATGTGAGTACTTGCTAATGCTATAAAAATTGTAACTAACTTGAAATATTATTTGGAAATTGATAAGACAAATCACAATATGACTCAGAAATAGAGAAAATTTCAAAAGTGATAAAATATTTTCTCCAGCTATAATAACACAATCTGGAAATGTAAGAGTCAAGGGCAGATTTTTGCTATATTTACACTGTAAGTTTACATTCGGAATAAATTATTCTTTGCATGAGAATTTTTCTTTAAAGTTAAAATGCCAGTTCTTTCCTATCGTATTTTCATTAGCTCTCAAGATTTCTGTGGAGATTTCTGTTTGTATTCTCAGCCAAAAAGCAATATAGTTCCTCAAGTTATTTTTTCATATCCTTTTGATGAAACAATTAAATTTTGGAATATATATTTAAAATATTTTATGAATACTTGCTAAGGAAATATAAGATATATATATATATATATATATATATATATATATATATACACACATAGAGAGAGAGAGAGAGAGAGAGAGAGATATTTACCTACAAGATATTTCTTACTGAAATTTATTTATTTATTTATTTATTTATTTATTTTTGTGGTACTGGGGTTTGAACCCAGGGCCTCGAGCTTACATGCTCTGCAAGTGCTATACCACTGAGCTGCACTCCCGGCCCATTTTTTTTACTTTTTGAGACAGGGTCTCACTAAATTACGCAGACTGCCTCTGGTCTCGAACTTGCGATCCTCCTACCTTCCGCTTCCCATACTGCTGGGTTTACAGGTGTGAGCTACCGTGCCCAGCCCTGAGATTTTTATAATAATGAAAATTTGAAAATAAGTTCAATGTCCAAATGGAGGAAAATAGTTTAAGTGAAGACGACAAAGAGCCGTGCGCGGTGGCGCATGCCTGTAATCCCAGCAGCTCAGGAGGTAGAGGCAGGAGGATCGCAAATTTGAGACCAGAGGCAGTCTGCGTAACTTAGTGAGACCTTGTCTCAAATTTTAAAAAAAAGTGAAAAAAATGGCCTGAGAGTGCAGCTCAGTGATCCAGCACTTGTAGAGCACGCAAGTGTAAGGCCCTGGGTTCAACCCCCAGTACCACCAAAAAAAAAAAAGATGACAAATAAGCCAGGCATGGTGGCACATGCCTGTAATTCAAGCACTTGGGAGGCAGAGGCAGGAGGACTGTGAACTCAAGGATAGCCTAGGATAGCCTAGGCTATACAGTGAGTTCAAGGTGAGCCTGAGCTACATAGCAAGACCCTGTCAACAACAACAACAACAGAAGCAGCAACGATAAAACAGGACACTAGGTTACACAGAAATAATTTTAATTTTACACAACTAAAAGAATGAATATACACATGTAGAAAAAAAATAAAACATTAGCTTACATTATCTGTATCTGAATTAAAGGATTAGAGATGCTTTTATTTCCTCCTTTAAACTTGGTTTTCATTTTCAAATTTTCGACAATAAAAATATTTTATATTTAAAACCAGAAAAAATCTGATTTTGAAGGAGAATTTAGTCTATAGTTGTTACAGTCTCCCAGCTCCCCAATAAGCATTCTGGAATACAGTAAGAACTGGAACAATAAAAGGAGTACACATAACATTTCAAATTTATAATTAGCATCTATGAATAGTTTCCCCAAACATAAGACTATAGTTTGATATTAAAAACTGGAGAGCAATTTTTCTACTTACCTTCTCCAACCATTGTCACGCCTATTGACATGCCTAAGAATTTGCTTTTAGTCCACACATGTGCATTCACACACATCTTCCGCTCTGCACATTCTGCATAAAATCCTGAGACGGGAGGATGATGGGAAACTTGCTCGGCAACAAATCTGACTGTATAACAGTCTGTTCCTACCTGGCTTAAAGATTCCTCTGATAGAGGAGCATGATTTGTGACTGCCTGGGTGGAAGAGCTGCTAATAACACTAGATGCTACCTCACTTTTTGGCATCCTCCAGGAACAGTGAAATGTTTCTCCAATGATAGGATTGTATGGTTTCTTAGCAATGGCTCCCTTACGGCCTTCATGAAATGAGGTAAGGTAGTACTCAACAAAGCGAATCATTCTGTCCTCAGCTGTGGCTCCATTGGTGATGGCTATAAATAGGTCTGGATGAGACATAAAATCTGCATACATTTCCAACAAGGAACGCTTCTCTAGGATGAATGTAGGAAGCACCACCTAAAACAACAATAAAAATCAACCAAAGAGGGAAAATTTCATCCATATATAAATCGGTAGACAATTATTATCCTGAAAGCATTTCATTCTCACTGTGTATTAAGAACAAAAATGCAAACAACATAAGCATGCAGTGGGATGCTGTGTCACATGCCTATAATTCCAGTAACTCAGGAAGCTAAGGCAAAATGTTGTGAGTTTGAGGCCACAGGCAGCCTGTGCAACTTTGGGAGACCTTGTCTCAAAATAAAGAATAAAAAAAGGGCTGGGGGTGCAAGTTAGTGGTAGAGCACTTGCCTAGCATGCATAAGGCCCTGGGTTCAAAACCGCAGGACTGCAAAAAGTAAGCAAACAAATAAAATAAATATGCATAAGAGGAAACAGGAGCTTGCTCAAGGGGTTAAGATTGAAGACAAATTCAGGACATCAAGAGGGTTAGACAGGGAGAATTTGGGGAAAAAAAATAAATCCTTAAACTTCTAGACTGGATAAAAGTATCAGGAAAATTATGCAAAAAACAAAGTAAATGTAAGCCATGCCTTTTCTCCTTTCATACCTTAAAAATATATTGTGAGTGAGTAGTCAAGATATGAAAACAGGCAATAAGTGGCATTTCTTGAGACTAAAGAGCTCACACAAAGCAAAAACTGTAACTTACAGTTAATTTTAAGTACAAGAGAAATATATGTAAGAAGAGAACTTTTGACACCTAAAGCCAGGTAGGGGAAATTAAGCATTTTCCCAAAGCAAAACTGGAGACACTGCAAAATGGTTCAGCTCTTTGACAAAAGAAATTAGCAATATTCTTCAAGACCCCTAAGTTCATACTCTTTTAGCCTAGTACTTGTTCTAGGAATCTATCCTAAAGGAAAGAAATAATATTGTGGAAACAGAAAAAGTTTACAGAAAAAGGCTTGTCCTGATCCCACTGGCATTTTGCAGACCAGCCCCAGCCAGACCTCAAGGTCTTTTGATAAGGGAAACTATGTCACAAAGGTCATACATGATAAAATAACCAGAGAGCTGATGACTGGAATTCCTGTGAGTAAGGCTGACTTCTGAGCAATGAAAAATTACTCTGTACCCTCCTCCCTTAACTGCTAAAGAATTCACACCTCAGCCAGGTGCAGTGGCACACACCTGTAATCCCAGTGACTTGGGAGGCGGAGACAGGAGGATAGCAAGTTCGAGACCAGAGGCACTCTACATAATCTGGTGAGACCCTGTCTCAAAAAAATAAAAAAAGAGGCTGGAGGTGCAGCTCAGTGGTCCAGCACTTGCAAAGCATGCAAGCATGAGCCCCTGGGTTCAACCCCCAGTACTGGGGGAAAGAAAAAAATGTTTTATTGCATAATAGGTAGCCTTTCAAATTGGCTTCTTTCATTTAGTAATATTCATTGACTGTCCTACTGAGGTTTTTATAAGTGTTATAATGACATGCATGGTAGATGAGAAATGTTCTCTACATTAAGAACTAAAATTATAAGTCACTGTCCCAAAGATCTTTGGAAAACTTAAGTTTGTGACTTTGGTGGATGTGCATTCATTAGAGGATCAAGTAGGTACTATTATTTTTTATGGATACTTTAATATTAACATTTTTAATTAGCAGTTTTCATTAATTTTCAACTTAATGAAAATTTTGTCAATTGAATTGTTCCTCCTTTCTGACTTTATGAGGTTATCTGAATTGCTAAGTTTTATATATTATCAATGTTGTATGTAGAATTTCAAATATGATATGACCAATAATATTATCAAGGCAGTTTTTTGCCCTTATATCCTTTGGAGTGTAAAATTAGATATAATTAGTAATGAAATTTATTTGCCTCAAGTTCTAGATAAGATAATTGTCTATATTGGTCACTGTTACAACAGATTTTTCTGTTGTTGTTTTTTTGAGATAGGTTCTCATTATACAGCCCAGTCTGGCCTTGACCTCATTATGTATCCCCAACTGGCTTTGGACTTTCAATCCTCTTGCCTCAGCCTCCTTAGTGCATGGATTACAGGTATATACCAGCAAGCTCAACTGATAAATTCTTAGTGTGTGGAATTGCTGTTCTAGGTCTGGCTAGGCCAATATATTATTATTCATACCATTATTAAAACAGTATACATTACAAAACTGTTTTATTCTAGCCTTTCCTAAAATCCAGAAAACCCGAATGATTATTCAGGGAGATTACCAAGATAATTCTTCTAGTACTTGCTTCATACATGTTTATCTTTCCCATACTAGACGGTTAAAAGCAGTGAGGGGGAAGACCTGAGCCCTTTACTTGTATTGGGGCTTAGGGGTTCTAAAAATGCCTTTTGCATTTCATTGATTGTATATTTTTCTCAAGAGAGATGGACCTGAGGTCCATTTGTTTATTTGATGTCCACTTATTGAGCCCCTTATATAGTGTTGCAAATAAACTAATTCCACTAAAACAAAATCTAGATGGTAAACCAACCAGGTTTTATAAGTAACATGTTGCTGGCATAGGTTTTTTGTTTGTTTCTTGTGGTGCTGGGGGTTTGCACTCAGGGCCTTGTGCATATTTTTGCAAGTGCTCTACCACTGAGCACTACCCCTTACCCCTTTTTTAATTTTTTATCTTGAGACATGGTCTCTGTATGTTACAGAGGCTGCCTCTGGCCTCAAACTTGTGATCCTCCTCCTGCCTCTGCCTCCTGAGTCACTGGGGTTGCAGGTGTGTACCACTGCACCCAGCTCGACATAGTCATTTTAAAATCTTCTGTTTCTTGTGAACAGTCTGCATAACTTAGCAAGATCCTGTCTCAAAAAAAAAAAAAAAAAAAAAGGGCTGAGGGTACAGCTCAGTGATCCAGCACTTGCAGAACATGCAAGCTTGAGGCCCTGGGTTTCAACCTCCAGTACTGCAAAAAAAACAAACAAACAAAAAAAAGGAATTCACACCTCTGTAACCTTACTTCTCCACCCTTACCCTATAAAGCCCCTAACCAATGTGAGTCGGCGCTGCTTTCTGAAAGTCCACTCCCAGGACTAAAAGTAGCTGGCCAGCCAGTCTAAATAAACTTTTCTGCTCCTGATCCGTTTGTTTGTGTCTTGGAGTATTTTTCTGGAGTCAAGCTGCTGGGTACAACAATATGAATGAAGGAAAATGAATGTAAAAAAATAATTAAAACAACCTGTTAATCTAGCTAACTTAAATATAGAACTTTCACTTAATGGACCATTATGGTCATTTAAAATGATGGTTTTGAAGATGATACACAAAACACACTAGATATTGTGGGCTCAGACAGACTAAATGTACACAACACATCTTGACTTCACTTACTACTGAAATTCTATCAAAATTAATTCATATAAACCAAACCCAGAGATAGTAGTAAAGTAGACAAAAAGATCAAAATCTGGGAGGTTGCTAACTAGAAAATAGAATCTTAAGGAGTTAATACTGCAGATTCCTAAAAAGGCTTAGCAACTGACAGCACCTAATACCTCTGGATCTAGTGGGTTTTAAAGAATGTTAAAAGAAAGATGACAGTGAAATCTGTCTGCAAAGCCTAAAACCCCTCCACAATTCTACACTATTAGCACCTGCCCCTCTTATACAGCAAAGTCTAGAGACTTAGTCTTCTGAGAGTGAAACAATGTGGTTTATTCTCTAGACTGGGAAGCATCAGGGATTTCTAGGAGAGTAGACACCAAGCTGACCCTTTCCTGCCCAGTCCTGTTCTCTTCAACTCCTAGTTGCTCTACTCACCAAGCAGGAGATGAGAAAAACTTTCTTCTAGGAAATTACTAACCCTAGAAGAAAAAAACTAATGATAATGATACCAGGTTCCTTAACAACTAGCCAATCCGGATTCTTGGACATGAAAAACAGGCCCCAATCACATGTTCAAAACTAAAAATTTGTTTTTTGGTTTCTCTAAACTTAATCATAGGCAGAAATCCAAGCAATACCAGACCTCTAAAAAACCTCCAATTAGGAATATAAAGACCAAAATAAAGAAAGAAGAAACAGAAACCACACAGGGGGGGAACCCTAAAAAATTATATATAACATTACATATTACATATAAATTATGCATATATAGTTATATATGTATTAACATATATTTTATATATACACACACATACTTTATATATATGAAACAAAGATGTTGTTGTTAGGTGCTGTCGAGTCACATTGTACTCATAGCGACCCTCACAGGATTTTCAATAGCTGATTGTTTCAGGAGTGGACTGCTTCATCCTTCTCCCTGAAACAAAAATACTTCTTAAAAATAAAAAATGGGCCAGGTGTACAGCTCATTGTTAGGGCACTTGCAAAGTATGTACAAGGCTCCGTGTTTAACTCTTAAATATCGATGGGGGGATTTAGAAAATCTCAAAAAACAATAGCAAAAATTAAAACTCAAAATAAGGATTAGAAGATAAAAGTGAAGAAATCTCCCAAAACACAGGAAAAAAACAAGAACGAAAAACAGAACAGAATTAGACTTACAATAAGGGTTCCAGAAAGAGCAGGAAAAAGCGGAAAACAGAAAATCATCAGTGAAGTAATTTAAGAAAATGTTAGAGAACTGAAAAACAAGTGCCCAGAGACAATGGATAAAAAGAAACCTATATCAAGATACATCATTACACCAAGATGTGACAAGATTCCAAATTTCCCAGAGAAATACAACAAAACAGGTCACAAAAGATCAGCAATCATAATGACTTAAGTATATCACCAGAATCCTATAGCAAGAAGGTGATACTCTTCATTTTCTCCCTCTATTGGTAAATGTTGGTGGAGTACAGTGTAATACAGCATTGGCTTTTCCATTATGCAACTATTATATCACTTTTCATTACACTAATCAACTTACAAGGTTTATGGAATCTTTTGACTAATATGTAGTAAAACTCATATGCGTATTTGGATTATATTCCTCTATTTTTCCCATGTACTCATGAAATTTTGCATTGTTTACTTTGAGATTATCCTTTCCCCCTTTATCCCTCTATATTGGTTCTCCTCCCATCCCACCTTCCAAAATCTTCATTTCCCTTTGCTAGTTCCCTCCCTCCTTCTTTCTTCTCTATATTGTTCAAGGTGATATTCTAAAGGAAAATTACTTACAAACTATAAATTCTATCCACACTAGCAATCAAAGAGGAGAGCAAAAACAAACATTTTAGACACACATTTTCACATTTTCTTCCCACAGCTCTTTCTTACAAATTAAAGGATGATGTGTTCCAAACAAAATGACAGGCAACCAAGACAGAAGAATGGGATAGAGTAAACAGAAATAGAAAAGTGGAAGACTAATGTACAGTGAAATGCATGTATGGAAATGTCATGAGACCCATTAAGTTGTACATTAAAAATTTACTAATAACAAAAGTTAAAAAGAAAAGAAAGAAAGAGAGAAAGAGAGAAAGAGAGAAAGAAAGAAAGAAAGAAAGGAAGGAAGGAAGGAAGAAAGGTAAGTGAGGGAAATTCTGGTCCAGATTAGAGTGATAGAACTCTAATAAACATGCTGGGGAGTGAACCCAGGGCTTTGTGCATGCTAAGTACCCACTCTACCACTAAGCATATTTCTAGCCTCTGGCCTCTTAGCAGTTTTGTTGGAACACAACCATGCCCAATCCAGTTTACTATTTGTGGCTGCTTTCATACCAAAAGCAAAATTGAGTAGCTGCATCAGAGACCTAAGGTTACACAGCTGAAAATATTTACAATATGGCCCTTTGGAGAAAGAAACTGCTGACTCTTGTTACAGGTTACTCCTCAAAGGCATTACCCATAGGAGGGAATCAAAGGTAAAGAAGTGTCAAAGTCTTTTATAGTTTTGTAGGATTACATACTTTTCTTAAGATTTTCTAGGACAGTATACCAATGGAGCCTGCAGCCATAGCACTGTCAGATCTCAGAAACTAAGCAGGGTTGGGCCTGGTTAGTACTTGGATGGAAGACCACCTAGGAACACGAAGTGCTGTAGGCTTGGGAGAGGGACCTGGCAACCCACTCCCAAAAAACAATCAGCCACTGAAAACCCTATAAATAGCAGAGAAACACTGACAATAGTGTCTCGTCTATTGTACGTAGGGTCACTGTGAGTCGAATGCCAATTCGACAGCACCTAACAACAATAACATACCAATGGACCCCTTTTATTTTGTATGCAAACAAGAAGACTGCAAGTCATTTTTGCCATGAGACTTTCTGCTACACAAGGCAACCATCAGAATTATTTGTTTGTTTGTTTGTTTAAGACAGGTGAGCTATGTAGCCCAGGGTGGCCTTGAACTCACTATGGAGCTTGGTTGGCTTCAAACTCACAATCCTCTTGCCTCTGCCTCCCAGGTGCTGGGATTCCCAGCTTCTGGCACCATGCCTAGCTAAACCTTAGATATTTTATGAAAATAAGAAATGCTGATCAAGAGACTAAGAAATCAAATCATAAAGAATGAAAAGCCCTGACAACTCTAACAATTTCAGTTATCGTCCTGACCTAACAATCTTGTACCCAGGCTATCTTATTACTTACTCTTGTTAAATCCATGCCCAGCTTGAGCTGTGACAAGAGATGGAGGATAACACTGCGCTGCTCTTCTACAGCTCCTAGGTCATCTTCCTTGTTGTCACAGGTATCCTCTACCTCATCATCTGCATTTATTTCTTCAGGATCCTTGATGTAAAACAAAGCAAAAGTCTAGTGTCATAAGTACTTACCAACCTCTATTAAGAATATAAGGTTCAGACTTGAAGATATTTATACTGGGCTTAAAGAAATCAGAAGACAGAGGAAAATCTTTCTAAAACTATAACTTCCATCACTTCATCATGGGATAAATTTCCTTCAAAGAGCCCCTTATGGTGGTATTAAACATATGCAGTTTGCCATATATATCACACATGAAATACATTTGTTTCGTAGAAACAAGATTTTTCAAAAAGAGCAAAAAATGTCTCATCTAAATCTCAGGCTTTGACACCTGCCTGGGGACACCACAACTACCTATACTTAAGTTGAAGAGTTGTGAGATTTAAATATTTGCCTCTTTTTAAGTTAAAACTATACAGGTAAATTTTAAAAGTGACTGCATGTATATGTCAAATCTAACTACTATCAACTGTATTTTGATATTCACTCATGCTGGAGGTTGTCAGGAAGAAACCGCAGGGTTGACGAGAATTCTAGGTATAAATGCAGAAGAAAACACCGTTAGAAGTTGCCCATGCAGTCACAATGCCACAAAAAGTTCTCTGCACAGTTCTTCAATCAATCAATAAAACAAGCCTTGGGAAAAACTGAAAATGTGTAATTTTATCTCAGTAGGCCACTAGCTCCAATGACTGAGTAAAACCGTTTCATATTATTTTTATTTAAACGACCAATATCCTAAGATTCTATAGAACTTTATCAGCTGTCACTTTCCATGTTTACATGATGGTGGTGTCCATCTCTCAGTGGAACATCTTGTTATTATCTTTATGTGAAGAGCTGTATAAAAGGATGTTATCTTTTGGTATTCTATTAGATTTTAAGTTATAAGGATTTTTTAAAGGAAGTGATTTTATTACTCTCTCTGCTTTTGATTTTGCCCTCACATAATCAAATCCTCTCAAAATAGAAACCCTGTTATGTGCAGCTAGATAAAGAAAACTAATCCTTCTCAGGTACAAAAGTCAAGAACTTAATATTTTCAAAATGTTAAAAACAAAATATGAAATACACTGACAGAGTTAAAGGATAACGGGTTTCTAACCATTCTTTTGCATTTTATCTTTCTCCTTTTTTCCATTCCCGTTTATCAAGGAAATCCTATATCAACTCATGTTCTGATAAATAAATTAATGGTCTAGTTCATTTCCTTATGTTAAACATACAGACAACTATTGTTTGTATATATCAGCATCATTTCTGTTTCAATGAGCTTGAGGAGAGATCCCAAAGGATTTTTTAAGTCCCTTTTATTTTTAATTTTTTTGGCAGTACTTGGAGATTGAACCCAGGGACTCGCATATATTTTACGAGTACTCTATCACTAGGCTGCATCCCTAGCCCCTCTTTTAATTTTTGAGTCAGGGTCTCATTAAGTTACACAGGTTGCCTTTGGCCTCAAACCTCGAAACTCTCCTGCCTCTGCCTCCTGGGATTATAGGTGTGAGCCACCATGCTTGGATTCAATTCCCTTTTTCAATGATAATTAAGTCTGTCAGATGTGTTTCTTGTTATGAAGCCTAAATAAATTGCACAATACAGCTTAAATACACTTGAATGTTTATTCATTGTAACACATGGGTGAAAGCTGATAGTCCTCCTCTCTACATATGGACACAAAATATAATCATTATATGAGATTAAATAATCACATGAGACTTCAAAGAGAAATCTTCTAGATGTTGATAAAATAATGTTCTCCAGCCCTCTAAAAATCCCATTTTATATGGGATAGGACCACAGGCTACAGATTAATAGTGTAAATACAGCTTTAGGGGATGGGGTGTAGCTCAGTAATAGAGTGCGTGCTTAGCATGTCTGAGGCCCTAAATCCAATCCCAACATCAACAAACAAAAATCAACTTTACTTTACAACACGAACTTCACCTAATGAAAATAATATTAAAGAAATAAAACATAACCTGGTAGAAAGACTTTTTAAATTTGGAAGCTCTCTCTTCTTTTTGAAATACCACTTGTTGGTCATCATGTCTTTCTTAAAAGAAAAGCTCAAGGTGAAAACATTATCAAACTCTGAATAAATAGGTTCAAATGTATAATGTCCCTAGAATGTCCCTGAGATCACATGCTATTTTAAATAGAGAAATATTTGAAATAAGTGGTTGGGGAAAGTGCTTATTATCAAAAAGCTTACTACAGACTCTCTCTTCTTTAAGAACCTCACATCCATGTCTTAGATTATTCTTTGCTTAGGTATTGCTTTCTTTCTCTGAATGTCTGTTCTTAAACCTAAAGCATGTACCTTCTCTGATCTCTACTTAATAAGCTCACTAATTTTGTTTCTATCGCTAATTGTTTTGGGAGTGCTGCCAGGTCCTTCTCCCTAGTCTGTCTTAGTCTGGAGCTCAACTGAAACCTCCCCATTATGGGTGACCCTAATGTATCTAAAATACCACTGGCATAGCTTTCAGCATCACAACAATACGCAAGCCCCCACAGTATGACAAACTGATAGACAAGTGAGGGACTGCACCACAACATCAAGAAAACAAGAATCCTTACAAATGTGTCAGTAAGCAACTTCATGGTAAGTGGAGAAAAGATTTGTTTTACTTGGTTCTACAATCAACATCTGTAAAAGCAGTAGTTAAGAAATCAACAGATGCACTGCATTGTGTAAGCCTGTTGCAAAAGACCTCTTTAAATTGCTGAAAAGTAAAGATGTCACATTGAAGACGAAGGAGAGACTGACTCATGCCATAGTATTTTCAGTTGCATCATATGCTTGTGAAAGCAGGACACGGAATAAGGGAGAGAGGATAAGAATTGAGGCTTTTAAATTATGGTGCTGGAGACAATATTGAATATACCACGGACTACCAAAAGAACCAATAGATGCATCCTAGAAGAAGTTCAACCAGAGTGGTCCTTGGAAGCAAAGACAGTTAGACTGTATCTTACATATTTTGGACATGTTATCAGGAAGGATCAATCCTTGGAGAAGGACATCAAGTTTGGGAAAGTGGTGGGTCAGCTAAAAAAGGAAGACCCTCAACTAGATGGACTGACACAGTGGCTACAACAATGGGCTTAAACATTAAAAAGATGGGTGCATGGCAGTGTTGGGTAGTGTTTTGTTCTGTTGTACATAGGGTCGCTATGATTTGGACCTGACTTGAAGACACCTAACAATAACTACCACCACCATCACCACCACAACAATATTGTTTAAAAAAAAAACACCTTATTATAATAATAAACTTTTAAGTTTATGGATGTAATAGTAACATCTAGTAAACAACTTTAAGATAATGTGGCAGAAAGGCAGATGTGGTGATGCACACCTGTCATCTCAGCACTTGGGAGACTGAAGCAGGAGGATCATGAGTTGGAGACCAGCCTGGGCTACACAGTAAGTTGGAGGCCAACCTGAGCTATTTAGGACTCTGTCTCAATAACTAGTAAAGAAAAAAAATAAGGGGATAGGAAATAAATAAGATAAACATTGTGCAAATAATCCTGTTAAATAAATTATTTTCCAGCAAAAGGAAAACATGCAATGTCAATTTTTTAAAATACATTTTTATCAAGTAAACTAAAACTACAAAGGGCACATGATTTAACCTAGAAAATACAATACATTCAAGTTTGATACAAGAGTTCTCTTTCAAAGCCAACACAGTTTAAAGTAGAATATTCTATGAGAATGTTACTCTGGTATTATGTAAACTTAAAAACCCAAACATTAACAAAAAAATTAACCATTGTAAGTGATTCCTAATTTCTTACATAAAAACTATATTTTCATATTACCTTACCCTTGCTAATAGTCCAGATTCTGCAACAGACTGCTCTTCTGGGACTGCCACGGGCTTACTCTGTTCAGTCGCAAAGGGCTCCTCAGCTCCATTTTTATAGTGGTTTGATAAAGGTATCTTTGGTTCTAACCATTCGATTGTCGTTCCTGATGAAGTAAGAGAAAACTTTCGCTGAAACTTGCTCATAATCTGAAAAGTTCAGCAGATGTGGATTTTATTAAACAATATTGTTTCAAACCTACAAGACTAAAAGCAATTCAACCTGTACGTGAAAGACAGCCACCTGTATCTCATTAGCATAAGCACCATGATTGGGTATTATAAAAGACAGCAAACTGCAACTTGAAATCAGACACTATTTAAAAGAAATCAACCCCACATAGGACTGAACTCACTTCTTGGACAAGTCTGTGAATCACAAAGTAGATTTCCAGCCAGCTGATTTGTTGTCCTCTCTGTATGAATTATATCCCTCCAGTAATCAAAAAGTATGCAATAAGCTTTAGGGAGTTAAAATTACAAGGGGAATCTAGGACTGTGAAAACAGTATAATTCATTTCAATTTGGGACTGGAATTTTCTAACCAATCAAAATAATCCCTGGATCTAACTTTAAAAATTGTACATACATATCTTTGTTCATTTCAATCATAAAAAAGATCCATATAACTTTTAACTGAAAAATTCTTCTACTGAATAAATAATAGCTGACCTAGTGAAAGACACTGGCACATTTAGAGACCTGTCATCTTCCCAGTTAATGACTCAAAGGTCTCCTGTTACCCTCAACTAGTTTAACAAAGTGGATTCTATGCCTAATCAATAATGGAAAATGTTCCATTTGATTTCAGAGGCTGATCTAGGTTTCTCAGAAGCTAGGTTATTGAGTGCTGTAAAAAAGGATGCTTGGACTAGTACAGCAAAAATTTATAGGAATAATGAATTCACTTAGTCTATAATACATAACCCCAGATTTCAGCAGAGAAATTACAAACCACCAAGTGACCAAAACATAATTCTTGTTTAGTCTCACTTGGTTGACAGTGAAGAGATCAAGACTGGAAGAATACCCTGAATAAGTTCATGGGACCTGCTTTAAAATCCCAAAGAAATGAAAACGCCTTGCTTCTATCTTAAAATGTTTCCTTTTAATATCAACATCCAGATTTCCTTATTTCTAAAAATAAAACTCACATGAGCATTAATTAAAAGACTCATTTTAAGAGATCACTCAACCGGCTGGAAACAATAACAAAACTTTATCAAACCAATTGTTTGGTCTCAGGCCCCCTCTAAATCAACTAATACTACTGAATCTTTGTTGTTGTTAGGTGCCATCTAGCTGGGTCTGACTCATAGCAACTTTCATAGGGTTTTTGATGGCTGATTGTTTTCAGGATTGTTTCGGGAGTGGGCCGCCACATCCTTCTCCCATTTTCACGGTGCTGGGGATCAAACCCAGGGCCTCAGAGAGCACAGAACAAACAGCACTCTACCAAATGAGCTAAACCCTCATCTTTAGATAACATATATGTTAAGACCAATGGGCCAGGTTAGTTGTACACACCAGTAATGCTAGCACTTGGAAGGCTAAGGCAGAAGTGTGAGACCAGACTGGGACCCTGTCCCACGAAAACAAAAACAAAAACATAACTTATGGGACTAAACATTCCTTTGATCTTAGATTTTATTTTTCTTATCATCACAAAATTTGAGTAAAAAGGTAATTAAATTTTCTTTCCAAGTTATATTTTCACTCTGAAGTGATTTAGGAATAAATTTCTACAGGCCTAATTTGGAAAAGAAGGCAATTTATGGTGAGAAATACTAATACTACTTAATTCCCCCCAATACCCGCAAATATATGCTCCAAAACAACAGTGACTTGTGAAAACAATTTTTACTTCAGACACTTTTTGAAGTTCACAATGTATCACTTTCGTAATTTAAAAGGCAAATTATATTATGCATGCTTCCTTAATCATGAAGCAAACATTTAAAAATAAGACTGTAGCTGGGCATCAGGGAACAAGTCTGTAATCCTAGAGATTGAGGAGGCTGAGGCAAAAGGATCATGAGTCTGAGACCACAGGTGGCCTGTGCAACTTAGCAAAACCCTATCTCAATAGTAAAAATTAACAAAAAGTGCAAGTCAGTGGTAGAGCACTTATCTAGCATGCAAAAGGCCCTGGATCAATCACCCAGTATTGCCCATGCTAAAGATGATACATTAATTTTAATCATACAAATGAAATTTTTATGAGTTTTTAAAATGGCCTAGTAAGTATTTATTGAACATTTCATCTAGTATATAGCAATGTGCTACTAGATATACTTCTTAAAAATTAGGTAGCATAAACTGGAAATAAACTTTCATTTTCCCAACAAAATTACTATTACTAACTAGAATTAACCCAGTTTTCTTAGATCAGGGCTAACTCATCTAGTGTTCAACATAAGGGAATTACTTAAGTAAACCAAAGTACATATGTCTTCTAAGGAAAATAATGCAGTCAATAAAAAACTGTATTTATCAAAAACATATAACTTGGAAAGTATTCTTGATATTAAGTTAAAAATGTAAAATATGAAAATTTTCTTGTTTCTCTCTCTCTCTCTTTCTCTCTCTCTCTTCCTTCCTTCTTTCCTTCCTTCCTTCCTTTTTTCTTTTTTCTTTTGACAGTATTGGAAGGCTGAACCTAGGCTCTCATGCATACTTTGCAAATGCTCCAAAGCCTCTTTTTTATTTTTTATCTTGAGACAAAGTCTGGCTAAGTAAAGCAGACTGCCTCTGGCCTCAAACTTGTGAGCCTCCTCCCTCCGCCTCTCAAATTGCTGGGATTACAGGAGTGCACCACTGAGCCTCGCATAAACACATTTTCTAAGAACAAGGTAAAAAAAAAAAACAAAAAGAAGAGCCAGGCATGGTGTCGCACTCCTGTAATACCAGCGGCTTGGGAAGCAGAAGCAGGAGGATCACAAGTTTGAGACCAGAGGCAGTCTGCATACCTCAGCAAAGCTCTGTCTCAAAAAGTAAAAAAATGGGCTAAGGGTGCAGCACAGTGGTACAGCACTTGCGAAGCATGCAAGCGCAAGGCCCTGAGTTCAAACTCCAGTACTACCAAAAAAAAAAAAGGAAGAAAGAAAAACCTGGGGTAGGGGACTATACTATTAACAGTGGTAGTTTCTGGTTGGTAGAACAATGTGATTTTTTCTTCTTTCAACTAGACAGTAGTTTCTAAATTTTCTAGAGTGTGTTGCTTTCTAACAAGCAAATCTATACAGGATTACTTAACAATTCCTACAAGGCATTAATCCACATTCAAAACTTGAATTTAGGCTCTTCAATCTCTTTAATGCCCTCGCATCTACCTCTCATTCCTAAACTAACTGGTCTTCACAGCTTCTGTGGCTTTCCCAGATCATTTTCTATTAGAATTACTTATCCATTCATCTATTCTCACATAGTATTTTGTTTCTATTGTTAGCAGCACTTCATATATTATTTTATAGTTATTATTTGCATGTTTCTTTACCAACTGGACTGTGAGTTCTTTAAGAGGAACATACACAACTTACATCCTCTCTAATAGTGCCCTGCCTACATACAATTGTCATTAAAAATAATTTATTGGCTAGAAATGCTGAATTTAGGCACACAAGAGGATGGGATCCATACTGTTTCCATCTGACTATGATTAACTTTTTACCAAGGAGAGACTTGCTGACTTTCTAAAATCTTTCTTTTATAAGTAAAGGGAGATAGTTGGAAAGAGAATAATGTGTTACTGTGAAATATTAACTTATCACTATTAATACAATTTGATGAGCTTATTCATCTCATTTACAGATGGACTCTTTTTGTATTCATATGCAATAACATACTTTTCCTCAGCACAATTAACTTTAATAAATAGGTGCTCTCAAATACTAGACACACAAAATTTTCAAACTAAAAGGTGGCTGATAGACTTTATATATATACATATATATGTATATCCATACATATAAATATAGTATGTATAAAAATGATGGGGAGTGGACTGAATCAAAACTCAAGAAATGATTCCAATGTTTGATCAACTGGATACACAGGTGGATAGTGATGCTAACAATTTTAATAAAAATACAAGAGTTGCAGGCTTTGAGTTCTGTCTTTGACATGTTGAGTTTAAGGTCTCTAAAGGTATATTCAAAGGCATTAGACCTGAAATCATTTTAGATTCAATAATGGACATAATTAGCAGGAATCTGTATAACATTAGTATAGTCATTAAAAACCAAGAGACTCATTGTATTTTTCTTCTTTCTTCTTTCTTTAAGAATGATAACAAATGTAGTCCAGGTAAGTCTTTTCCATGTTTAGGCCTTCAATGTGAAGTCCTACTTTTAATCTGTAATTTACCTGAAGGCAATGAGCCCTTCTGATGTGATGCATGCTGCAACTGCAGAATATGAAAGCAGTCATTTAAGCAGTTCATAGTTGCCATGGAAGTTGCTTTGAGCATTAAGAGATCCTGGTCCAAGGAACTAAGGAGGCCAGAAGTCGGAAGGCATTCAATTCGTCTAATTAAGTCTCTCTGTTGTCCTTCAGCATGAGACATCATCTAAGAAAAACAACAGTTCTGTGGGTCTCACTCATAATTTCTGTATAACAGGTATACACACAGTCAGTTGCCACTTTAATAATCATATTCACCTTCTGGGCCATTTTTAGGACATATTAGGCTTAGAAATCTATTCTAAGTTTGCTAAGTTATTTTCAATTAATAAGCATTTAAATGGTGTATATCAACTGAACAAAAGATTATGACCCTTTGGCAGCTGAACCTTTTCCTTGGAAGCAACAAAGCTCAAAAGGCTTGCCACTTTTTATTAATAGTATAAATTTATACAAATCATTGACAGAACATTCTGGAACATCTTCAAAAGCAGTATCAAATATTCTATTCCACAGTAAAATTAATTTCCAGTTTGGGCTCTCAACCACTATCTTCTCCTACCTTGAGTAGAACTTAATTTGAACCTACTGTGAGAAAATGTTGGTTTAACTGCTTCCTCTTCCCTAACCTAACTTTGTGATCCTCTTAGGCTGGTTTTGGAGCTGGGTATGAGCCTTTCAGGTTAAAGTAGTTTAATACATTTTTTTTTCTAACAGAGACAATAGAATAACAATGATTGCTCAACAATCCAATTTTAAGATGAAAAATGAATTTATGATGCTCAATTACTTTCAGATGTAAGCAGAAGGTTCTCAGATTGCCCATTCTTTGGAAACCACCTTTTGAAACTCTGAAAATCTGCAAATTCCCTTAGTGTATCCTCACTCTCAACTGGTGGTTTGGTTGGGTACAGAATCCTGGGTGGGGAATAATTCCCACTCAGAATTTTAAAGGAATTCTTCCATTTTCTGTGTGTTCTAGTGTTGCTACTGAAATCTGCTATCATTCTGATTCTTGGTTTGTTGGATTTTATCTGATTTTTTTCCTTCTCTCTCAGAAAGTTTTTATTGTTGTTATTAGGTGCACTCTAGTCGTGTCTGATTCATAGTGACCCTCATAGGATTTTCAATGGCTGAATGTTTTGGGATTGCTTCGGGAGTGGATTGTCACGTCCTTCTCCCATTTTTGCAGTGCTGGGAATTGAACCTGGGACCTCAGATACTATAGAGCAGTGCTCTATCAACTGAGCTAAATCCCAGCAGTTTAGTACATTGTTTTCATTTAAAATATGTTCTGATATTATGCTTTGCAGGAGACTTTTTAGAATTCATTATGCCAGCCATTTAGAACACCTTATCAATTTAGTAATTCTTGCCCTTCAATTCTTGGAATTTTTATATACAATTTATTCCTTTCCATTCTGTCTATCCAGAAATGGTAAATTGATTTCTCTCCTATTTTCCTCTTTCAGGTTTCTTTTCCTATCTTCGGAAAAAATGTCTTTGACATTATCTTCCAACACTTTAAAATGTTTCATTTCAACCATAATATTCCTTTTTTTTCTTTCAGTACTGGGGCATTGAACCCAGGACCTCTCATATGCTAGGCAAATGCTCTATCACTGAGCTGCATCCCTATCCTTTTTTCTATTTTTTATTTTGAGACAGGGTCTTCCTAAGTTGCACAGGCTGTCTCTGGCCTCAAATCCATGATCCTCTTGCTTCAGCCTTCTGAGTCTTTGGGATTACACAGGTGTACCACAGCACTTGGCTACAGATTACTACTTTGATGTGAAAGAATGACAGAAACCATGGCTATTCAGGTTTGCGAGTATGTGACTGACTTTTTGAAACAGAACAAAATGAACCTGTCATTTCAAAAGAAAATGACAACAGTGTTCTCAATTACACAATTTGAGCTTTAAAATGAAAAGGAGAATTTTGAAAACCTATATGTTTCATCGTAGGTTTGATAGTTTCCCAATATTGACAGCCTTTGAGGATAAGATTGGTGGGGATATTAATAAATGTGAATTTTGGACACAGTATGATGAAAAAATCAATCAACATTTGCAAGATCTGCATAATTCTTTTCAAAAATCACGGACAGGTTAAACATCCATCTAACATTTAACTATTAGTTCTCAAGTTTTGGTGTACTGTCAAAGAATAGCCACAATTATATGATTAGGCTATTAAAAATATTCCTCTTTTCTCAAATTTGTATCTGTACAGGTGGAAATTTTTGTCATATATTTCAACTAAAAAACAACAAATTGCAAAAGAGTACACAGCAGATATGAGAATTCTGCTGTATTGTACTAAGTCAGATATTGAAGATACTGCAAATACAAAAAATCCACTCTTCTCAATTATGATTTTTGCTTTGGAAAAAGATTGTTGGCATAAAAACATGTGATTTATATCAACATATAATGGATTTATGAATTTTTATTTTAAAATAAGTTATTTTAATTTTTTTACTTCTAATAAGGAAAATATCAATAAATTTAATTCATATAAAACAAAAGCTCTTTGAAGTCCTCAATAACTTTTAGGACTAATGAGAAAACAGAAGTAAACTTTGCACAACTTAGCAAGTAAGAACAGTCAGTCCAAGTAGAGAAAGAAACAAAGATGTCTAGAACCAATAAAAAAAGCAATGAAAGGTGGGCACCTGGTGCGTACCTGCAATCTCAGCAACTTGGAAGGCTGAGGCAGGAAGAGCACAAGTTCAAGGCCAGAGGGAGCCTGAGCAACTTAGTAAGACTCTGTTTCAAAATAAAAATTTAAAAATTGGTCTGGGGGTGCAGCTCAATTCAGTGGTAGAGCACCTGCCTAGCATGCATGAGGCCCTGGGTTCAATCTCCCAGTACTATTAAAAAGAAAAAAAGAACAAACAAAGACAGGAAGTCTAAACAGAGGATCAGAAAGGCAATGCCAAAAAAAGTACAAAGCAATTCACAACTTCAACCTCAGTTCCCTGGCTAGGAACTCATGCTGCAAGCACAAGGTAATAAGCCAAAGAATGCAAACAATCCAAATAATAACAGTAGGCACATAGTCCTAACTGCATGACAAATCCATAGTTGTTAGGAGCTTTGAATCCAGTTCAGGGTTTTGGTCTAAAAGGTGAGCAATGACTTCCTGAATAGGACTCCAACAGCTTGAGAAATAAAAGCAAAAATTGAAAATAAGATTACATCAATTTAAAAAGCTTCTGCACAGCAAAGGAAACAATCAACTGAGTGAAGAGACAACCTACATAATGGGAGAAAATCTGTGCCAACTATTCATCTGACATAGGATTAATGTCCAGAATATATAAGGCACTCAAAAAATTTAACAACAAAAGAACAAGTTATCTAATCACACTGGATAACTGAATAGACATTTCTAAAAAGTACAAATGGGCAATAAATATATTAAAAAATGGACAACATTCTTAGCCATCAAGGAAATACAAGTCAAAATTGCACTAAGGTTCCATTCATCCCAATCAGAATGGCCATTATAAAAAAAAAAATGCTGGTGAGGATGTGGGGAAAAAAGGAACTCCTGTTGCCACAAGTTCCTCAAAAAGCTAAAGATAAAGCTACCACATGATCTAGCTAAACTACAACCCAATGGGAATGAAATCAGCATACAAAAGGAATTCATGCTTTCCCATGTTTATTGAGGCACTATTCACAATAGTCAAGATATGGAATCAGCCTAAGAATTCCTCATCAGATGAATGGATAAAGAAAATATGGAGGTGGCATGGTGGCCTATGCCTGTAATCCCAGACACTTGGGAGGCAGAGTCAGGAAGATTGAACATTTTAGACCAAAGGCAGCCTGTGTAATTTAGCGAGACCCTGTCTCCAAATAAAAAAATGAAAAATGGGCTGGAGGTGCAGCCCGGTGGTAAAGCACTTGAAAGTATGTGTGACCCTCTGGGTTCAACCCCACAGGAAGGAAGGAAAGCAGGAAGGAAGGAAGGAAGGAAGGAAGGAACAGAGGGAGGGAGGGAGAGAGGAGGAGAGAGAAGAAGAGAAAAAAAGAAAGAGGCGGGGAGGGAAGGAGGAAGGAAGGAAAAGAATATAATAGAAAAGATGGAGTATATGTGTGAGAGTGTGTGTGTGTGTGTGTTACCCAGTCATAAATAAGAATAAAATAATGTTATTTGTAGGAAAACTGATGGAACTGGAGGCCATCACGTTCTGTGAAATAAGCCAAAGACAGACAAATATTGCATGTATTTTCCTCATATGTGGAAACAAACAAAAAAAGACTTGAAGGTAGAAGAGAGACTAAGGTACTATTACTGAGGGGAAGAAGACCTGAGGGGAGGTGGAAGGGAAGGACAAGAGAGAACAGAAGGTAGAGTGGACACAATCAAAGCACAATATATACATGTCTGGAAAAGTTACAGCGAAACTTGTTAATTTGTACAATTAATACGCATTAATAATGACTAATTGCAGGAAGGAAGGAAGGAAAGGGAGAGAGAGAGAGAGGACCCAAGACAAGAATGTTTGAGAACTGTTATCTAGAACTGTAAATCAGTTTTGGTATCAAAAGTTCTCTCAATTTCTTGGAAGAGAAACAAGATTTGTAGAGTCTCAAAATATCTCCCCAAGATATTTATTAACTACAAAGGAAAAGACAGCAATATTTAAACAAATCTAGTAGAAACTGTCTTAACTGACTGAGGCCATCATAACTAATAATAAGACATGACATCATGAACTCTTTGATAGGATATACTGAGAACACAATATCTTTTCTTTCCCAAAATGTATAATCTCATTCAAATCATATGAAAAAATCAGACAAACCCAAATTCAAGAGTCAAAATAAGAAATGGCATATAATCTTCAGTAATATCAAGGTCATAAAAGGTAAGAAAAAATTAAGAAACAATTACAGACTGGAGGAGATGGAGGAGACTAAGTACAAATAATAACTTAATGCAATGTGGGATCCTGGACAACATCCAAAACCAGAAAAAAAGTATTAGTAGAAAGGCTGTTGGAATTTGGATAAAGACTATAGTTAACAGTAATGGATCAATACAATTTCCTGGGTTTCATAATTATCCTATACTTATGGAAAATAGTAACATCATAAAAAAATTGGATGAGGAATATTCAGAAATCTTATTCTATTTTTCCAACTCTTCTGCAAATGTAAAATTACTTCAAAATAAAAAGCTTTTTTTAAAAAGTTTTCTTATGTCAGGCACAGTGGCAAACACCTGTAAACCCAGTGACTCAGGAGGTAACGGCAAGAGGATCCAAGTTTGAGGCCAGAGGCAGCCTGTGTAACTTAGCAAGAACTTGTCTCACAATAAAAAAATTTTAAGGAAAGACTAGGGGTGCAGCTCAGTAGTAGAGCATTTGCAAAAGCATGTGCAAGGCCCTGGGTTCAACTTCCCTAATACTACAAAAATTTTTAAAAAAACTTTAACAAGTTTTCTCAGCTTGTGCAAGCCATTAACTATGGTTTTAGCTTAACACAAATCTTTGCATTTGTTGTCTTGGATAAAAACTGTTCTCTCGAGGATCAGGAACGTTCCAAAGGCTTTTACTTTCATGAAGTGCTTGTAGCTCCCATAATGAAGTACATCTAAGCCACAAACTGAAAACAGATTCTTAAGCAGATGGAATGATAAGCAAGACTAGGAAACAATATGTGCCCAGAAAAGATTGTGATGATTTCCAATAATCAGAAGTAAACTAAATCTTAAAGGAAAAAGTGGTTCTGGAGGTATTTGCTTAATACTTGTGTGGGGGACAAAAAATCAGCATCAATACCCCACAATTACTGTTTTTTCAGAAATAGAATTATTCCACTAGAATATAAAAATGTTCCCAATACAGTCATAATCTTACGGTCTGACCTGCCTTTGTGGTTGTTGTTTGGTTGGTTTTTTTGAGACAGGGTCTTGCTACATAGCACTGGCTGGCCTAGAAGTGACAATCTTCTTGCCTCTGCCTCCTGAGAGCAGAGATTACAGACATGCACATTTGTATTCCTAAATGCAAAAGTACCACCCTAGTGAAGACATAGACACCAGACTACAGCTTTTTCTTCATGTGTGGGAGTGAAGAGTGACAGTGCCATGGGGATTGCCAAACAATGACCACGCTAAAACCCTAGAATAATTACTGGAACCACAATTCAAAGAGAGGCTTCTATTAAATTAGTCAACTAAATTTGCAAAAGAGGTAGGTGTGAAACTTTGGGGACACTCTCTACATAGACGTGCCAGATACATGTTGACTAGAAATATGCTATCATAATGATATGAAAAGTATATTTAAAGACATAGAACACTCTAGTGTGGGTATTTATAAGAAATTATCATTGCACCAAGGACAACAAAATAATCTTTAGCATGGGAAGGAGAACAGGTTGATTAAAGCCATCACCACAGAAAATGAACTAAGAAAGACAATAGTCTCACCACATCAGGTCTTAAAGAGCCAAGCACAGACAAGCAGAAAGCCTGCATAGAGGCTAAAATCTCAAACACAAACAGGTCTCTTTTCTCTGACAACCCATCAGAATTGACAACTTCAACTACATGTTTGTTTCTAACTTTTCACTGACGTATACTGGCATACAGCATACAGACAGATGTACATCACAAGTATATGGGCTTAAAGAATTTTCAGAAACCAAACATACCCTGTGTCTGCCACCCTGATCAAAAAACAAAACATAACCAGCATCCCAGAAGATTATCCTTGAACTGCTATCACTACTCATGATTGAAAAGTTCTGAACATTTCATGGTTGCCTAATTTATAAGGGATAGGGGATACACTACAACACAGGATTGCTCCTAAAAGCTACTCTCTATTCTATTCCTTCTCTCTTAGTCACTTTTAATGTTTCCTTTCCTCCATTCAAGATTAAGACACAAACACCTAGCCAGGTGCGGTGGCACATGCCTGTAATCCCAGCGGCTTGAGAGGCAGAGGGAGGAGGATTGCAAGTTCGAGACCAGACGCAGTCTGCGTAATTTAGCAAGACCCTGTCTCAAAAAAAAAAAGGACTGGGGGCGCAGCTCAGCGGTCCAGCACTTGCAAAGTATGCAGGCGCGAGGCCCTGGGTTCAACTCCTAGTACCGCAAAAAAAGAAAAAAAAAGAAAAAGAAAAAAAAAGACACAAACACCTCAGTTTTCCTAAAAGACAAACACTGACATTCACCTGCAAATTGAATAGCATCATCACAAATACTAAAGATATACTGCTGGAAGGCTGGGGATGTAGCTCAGTGGTAGAGTGCTTGCCTAGCATGCATGAGCCCTTGGTTCAATCCCCAGCAGGAAAGAAAGAAAGAAAGAGGGAGAGGGAGGAAGGAAGGGAGAAAGGGAGGGAGGGAGAAAGGGAGGGAGGAAAGGGAGAATGGAGGGAGGAAAGAAGGAAGGAAGGAAAGAAAGGAGAGAGGAAGGGAGGGAGGAAAGAAGAACCTAACTGCCTGGGCTGGAGATGTAGCTTAGTGGTAGAGCACACATGAGGCCCTGGGTTCAAAACCCAGCACCATATGCATGCACACAAACATATGTTGTTGTTATATATGTATACTATATCTGTATCTGTGAGTCCGACCCAACTAGATGGCAGCTAACAAGAACATATCCACATCTATTTCTAAATATGTATGTGTTGTTGTTATTCTTAGGAGCCGTGTGACTCCTAAGTCAGTGTCTGACTCATAGAAACCCTACGTACAATAGACGAAACACTATTGTCAGTGCTTCTCTGCTGTTCATGGGGTTTTCAATGGCTGATTGTTTTTTGGGAATGGGTTGCCAGGTCCTTCTCCCAAGCCTACGCACCTGGTGTTCCCAGGCGGTCTGCCATCCAAGTACTAACAAGGCCGGACCCTGCTGCTTGTTGTTGTTGTTGTTAGGTGCCGTCAAGTCGGTATCCAACTCATAGCGACCCTCTGTACAACAGGGGAAACACTACTGTCAGTGCTTCTCTGCTGTTCATAGGGTTTTCAATAGCTGATTGATTTTTGGGAGGGGGTTGCCAGGTCCTTCTCCCTAGCCTACAGATCTGGTGTTCCTAGGCAGTCTCCCATCCAGGTACCAGGCCCAACCCTGCTCAGCTTCTGAGATCTGATGGGATCAGATGCCATAGGACTACAGCTGCAAGCTATGTGTGTGTAGGTACCATTTTTATGAAAAACGGTCTTTGTAACTATAACCTACTTTATATAATAGGACTATAAAGTAAATCAAAAGCTCTTTCCTGTGTACCTCAAGCATACTACCTCATCTCTTTAACCTTCATTTTCTTGGGCTGGGGATTTAGCTCAGTTGGTAGAATTCTAGTTTAGCATGCACAGAGGCCCTGGGTTCAATTCCCAGCATCACAAAACAAAACAAAACAAAAACTCTTCAATTTCTTCATCTATAAACATAACACAAAATAATACGATGGAAAGTACCTTCTCCCCAGCCTTTTACCTGGAATCATTTAGGCATGATTTATATTATTATTACCACCAATCCATTTCTCATATATCTATAAGCTCTACCAAATTTAACTCAGCCAGCAATACTTGAAATATTCATAGCCTAACAAACCACATTTTTTTATTAACTAGAATTATCTGATACTCAGTTTTAAAAGAGAAAAGAGAAAAATGATAAGGCAAGGTAACATCAAGGATTGAAATACTTTATGTACGCTTAAAATTTTCTATATGTATAAGTGTGGTTTTATTTTTTTTGTTCATCTTTTATCTGTGTGTGTGCGCACACGCATGCATATGCTGAGGATCAGACCCAGGAATTTGTACATGCTAGGCCTATGCTGTACCACTGAGCAACACCTCCAGCCCTATATATCAGTTTTTTAAAAAAGAGTCACTTGTTTGGCTATACAACCTTTCCTCTAGGCTTAGTTATCCTTTGATCACAAATTTTACACCAAAGGAGTATATATTTTCACTTGAGAATTGAAAAAGATTTATGAAAAATGACAGTATACATAGCACATAGTTGGCAAACAAGGGGAGACTTAGGATATTATATTATATTATATATAATCAGGGAATGTCTACCACTTAAAAATTATCTCAGCATACTAGATAGGAAATAGTGAGGGCCCCAGAAGTTACAAACAGTATTTAAAACATATTTTTGGCAAAACCAGGCAAGATACCATTTTGTTCATTTTAACTTTAATTCATACTTACTTCTCTAACTTCCACAAGATGATCTGGAGGTAAGTGAACTCTTTTGTTCACTGACTGCAGTTTTGAATGTCCAACATTAAAAAAAGAAATGGCATTCTGACTTGGTCTTCTCTGGGATATAGGAGAATTACCACTAGATGCAAGTGAGAAGCTCCGTGACTTCAAAGGAGGATTATTCTGTTAGACAAAGAAAATAAGTTCTTTTTCTTTCCTTTTAAAAAAAAATTTAGGCTAACCATCAAACTACCATACACTTAGGCTTATATATGTTTTTTTGTTTGTTTGTTTGTTTGTTTTGCAGTACTGGGGGTTGAACCCAGGGCCTTGCGCTTGCATGCTTTGTAAGTGCTATACCACTGAGCTGCATCCCAGCCCTTTTTTTTTTTTTTTTTTAACTTTTTTTTGAGATAGCGTCTCGCTAAGTTACATAGACTGCCTCTGGTCTCAAACTTGCGATCCTCCTGCCTCCACCTCCTGAGCCGCTGGAATTACAGGCATGAGCCATCACGCCCAGCCACATGTACAGTTTTAAAAATTAAGTTAAGTGGGGCATCATGGCACATGCCTGTAATTCTAGCACTTGGGAGGCTGAGGCAGGAGGATTCCTGAATTTGAGGCCAGCCTAAACCACACAGGGAGTTTTAGACCAGCCTAGGCTATAGATTGATATCCTATCTTGAAAAACAAAGCCAGGTACAGTGGCACACACCTATAATCCCAGCAACTCAGGTGGCAGAGGCAGAAGGATTACAAGTTTGAGGCCAGAGGTGGTCTGTGTAACTTTGCAAGACCATGTCTCAAGATAAAAAACAAAAAAGAGGTTGGGGGTGCAGCTGACTGGTAGAACACTTGCAAAGAATGTGCAAGGCTGTGGGTTCAGCCTTCTGTACCACAAAAAAAAAAAAAAAAAAAAAAAAAAAAAAAAAAAAAAAAAAAAAAAAAAGAAGAGGAAAAACACAAACAAAAAATTAAATTAACCTCAGAATCAACTAAAGAATGTAAGATGGTAATATTTAAGTTAGTCAAAATTTATTTCACAAAACCCCTAATAAACTGGTAATTTATTTAGAAAATTAACTTCCAGTTTTGTGCAAATAATTTTTTTTTACATTTTAAAAGTACATTAGAGTAACAAAATTTTTCTAGCTTCAGATTTTTAAACACCATGATTAACACAAAAATTGTATTCAGCAATGCATCTCCTAATGACACATGCAAGTATCTTTTGGAATAAACTAGTACTTTCTGATCACTGCCACTGACTAGAAGTTTGCAGTATGAGAAGCTATTATGTCAGATTTCCTGAAGACTAGGCTACAGATCTAAATTATATTTTTTGAAACAGGGTCTCACCATGTGGCCCAAGCTATCCTGGAATTTGATATCCTCTGGCTTTAGCCTGCCAAATGCTGGGATTACAGGCATTCAGCACCATTTCCAGTTCTGAATTGTAATTTTTAAAAATTAATATAGCAAAACATGAGGAAAAATGAAAAAAGGAGACAAATCCATGGAAATAGAAAATAGGTTAATTTGTCAAAAGTTTGGAAAGGCGAGAATAAAGAGTGACTACTATGGGTATGGGGCTGGGATTTAGCTCAGTTGGTGGAGCACTGCGCTGCAGTCTCTGAGGTCCTGAGTTCAATTCCCAGCACCACAAAAATGGGAGAAGGACCTGGCAAACCACTCCCAAGGCAATCCTGAAACAGTTAGCCATTGAAAACCCTATGAGGGTAGCTATGAGTCAGATACCGACTCAACGGCATCTAACAATAACAACAACAACTATGGGTATGGGGCTAGGATTCAGCTCAGTTGGTAGAGTGCTATGCGGTAGTCTCTGAGGTCCCAAGTTCAATTCCCAGCACTGTAAAAATGGGAGAAGGACCTGGCAATCCACTCCCAAGGCAATCCCGAAACAGTCAGCCATTGAAAACCCTATGGGGGTCACTATGAGTTGGATACCGACTCGACGTTGCCTAACAACAACAACAACAAACTATGGGTATGGGAGAAGGACCTGGCAAATCACTCCCAAAAATCAATCTGCCACTGAAAACCCTATGAACAGCAGAGAAGCACTGACAATAGTGTTTCGCCTGTTTTATGTAGGGTCATTATGAGTCGTATACCAATTCGACAGCACCTAACAACAACTATGGGTATGGGATTTTGTAGGGAGTAACGAAAATGTTCTGGAATTAGGTGGTTGCAATGGTTGCACGATCTTGTGACTATACTAAAACCGTGGGATTCTACATTTTTAAAAGGGTGCATCTTGTGGTACGTGAATAGTATTTCCATTAAAAATATAAAAACACAAGGCTATTCCCTCATTTTTGTGCATTAATATTATATATAAATTCACATACCTTTCCAATAGCTTCAGTGTGATGTTGAGTACATATCTGAAGTCTGCTAACCCAATGTTGTCGCTCTTTAGCATCTGTGGCTGATAAAAAGAACATACAAGTTATTTGCTTCTATCTTTATTTTGGGAATACAACTAATTATTCACAGTACAAAGGACAGATGATTGAAAAGCAAAGATTGGTCCCACTCTCCCTAGAGCATATGTCCCTGACTAGAGGGAGACAGAAAAGAAGCCAAAGCATTGCTCTTACTAGAGAACACAGTACCTAGGTATGAAAATTCATAATAAAGATAACCATATAAGGTGGGATGAGGATATGAGACTGACATGTCTTAAGTTTCTCATAATAATATGTTCTTATTTAAAGAAACAATCTTTATTAAGGATTTGAGGTCTCATCAATACTTTCAGATGTTAGCAGCATGGTCAATTAGGATAACCATTATACTTTATGTGTACTTATTAAATAAAAAACACAAACTTCCACGCAAGTTAAATTTATCTGAATAGAAATTATACTTTATTTTAATGAATACAGACATTTTAATAAATCCCAACTATGTGCATTTGTCACTGAAAACTGCAAATAGGGTATATAAGTGAAATCAAGTAAAAGGGCAAAAGATATTTCCATGGCAGACATAAAAATTTACTTGAAGAAGTCTATTTTTTTTTTCTCAGTAATCAGGGTTTTATCTACATAGATTTTTTTTTTAGAGTCTAATCCTAAACAGACTTGTTTATTGGCCCGTTTGAAAAAAGTTACTTATTAAAACAGATTTCACAAATTCTCAGAGCAGTTCTACAATTTAGGATATTGTGTCTACATCTGATGATGGAGACAGTAGTTTCTACTTCCAAAACCCAAATGAAAGCAAGTATATTAACTTCTCAAGGGAAGAAGAAAATCATAGTATTAATTCTTCTTTCCCAGTGATACCTCTGAGTTTGTACTGTTCCCCACTGGCGGCATTCACGGTGAAGGTGTGAGAATCCTCATCACTGGGAGATATGACAGCACCTGCGAGCTGCAAAGTACCTCTGGGTTTTTGATTTCTAGACTGTTCATTCACAAAGTACTCCAATAGCCCAGCTTCATTGTTTAAAACAAAAAACCTGTAAGGAAGTTGAGAAAGCTGTAAATTTTAAACATTTCACCCAGCCAAACTAAAGCAAAGCAAATTTTAATCATTTAAAAACTGTAGCTGGGCATGGTGGCACACACCTGTAATCCCAGTGACTGGGAGGTGGAGGCAGGATTGCAGGTTTTAGGCCAGAAGCAGCTTGCATAACTCAGTGAAACCCTGTCTCAAGATAACAAAATAAAAAATGGGCTGGGGGTGCAGTCCAGGGGTAGAGCACTTACAAAATACAACAAAAAAATAAACAAAAATAAAAACTGCAGTAAGGTCTTTGATTCATTTTGAACTGATTTTCTTGCAGGCTGAGCGATAGAGACCTAATTTCATTCTTCTACACGTGGATATCCAGTTTTCCCAGCACCATTCATTTAAGGTGTCTTTTCTGCAATGTGTTTTTTGTACCTATGTCAAAAAGTCAGGGGGTTGTAGTTGTGTGGATTTATTTATGGGTCCTCTATTCTATTCCACTAGTCTATATGTCTGTTTTTGTGCCAATCTCATGCTGGTTTTGTTAGCATGGCTTTGTAGTATAATTTGAAATCAGGTATTGTCATATTGAGGCAGTATAGAAGGGGAAAACTGTGGGGACATGGGAAGGAAAGGGCTATCACTCTAGGATTTTGTCTGAATCTTGTCAGCTAAGAAGTCCAGCACAACCAAAAAAGGAAAGCTACTGTGCAAACTGTCTGGATACAAACTTATGCTTTCCTAGGAATCTCACTAAACCAGATTATGGACTATAATTACAATTAACAGGCCTAGGTGACTTCCTTGTGACTAAATGTAGTAAGAACTTCCTTGACTATCCTAATCTAGGCATTTTAACAATGCTCCTTCTCCTATCTGTAAATCTATTCAATATACCTGCTGGGACCCATTAAACATGGTATCTTCAAAAGCCCTCAAATTGTATATATTCATTGTGAAGACACTCAAGTGCAACTATCTCTCTTGAGAGGCCCGTGTCCACGTCTCAGATGTGTACTATTATTTCCTTAGGCGTCCCTCTTTCTCTATGTGCCCATGCTTCAATACGAAGGGTGTACTATCCCTTACTTTTACCTAATAAACCTTAAAACTCTGCTTCAATCTCTGACTTGTCCTCAAATTCATTTCTGTACCAGAGCCAAGGACCAGACAGTCTCAGTGTAGAGGTCCCAAGAAAGAGGAATTCCTCAGGGAAAGTGGCAAATCTCAGCTGCCACCACCTTCACTGTGGTAACAATACCTCCAGCATTGCTCTTTCTGCTCAGGACTGCTTTGACTATTCAGGGTCTTTTGTGCTTCCATATGACTTTTAGGACTGTTTTTTTTTTGTTTTGTTTTGTTTTTTTTATTTCAGTGAAGAATATTGTTGGAATTTGAGGATTGCATTAAATCTGTTGAACACTCTTCGTAATATAGCTATTTTCACAATATTACTGGTTATACAGATGACACAACTCTGCTTGCTGAAAGTGAAGAGGATTTGAAACATGTACTGATGAAGATCAAAGAACACAGCCTTCAGTATGGATTATGCCTCAACATCAGCAAAACAAAAATCCTTACCACTGGGTCAGTACGCAGCTTCATGATAAATGGTGAAAAGACTGAGGTTGTCCAAGATTTTGCTTTACTTGGTTCTACAATCAACATCCACAGAAGCAGCAGTCAAGAAATCAAAAGATGCATTGCATTGGGAAAGGCTGTTGCAAAAGACAAAGGTGCACCTGACTCATGCCATGATATTTTCAGTTACATCATACAGTTGTAAAAGTTGGACACTGAACAAAGGAGACAGGAGAAGAATTGATGCTTTTGAATTATGGTGCTGGAGATGAATACTGAATATACCATGGACTGCAAAAACAACCAACAGATCTGTCCTAGAAGAGCAACCAGAGTGCTCCTTGGAAGCTAGGATGGCTAGACTGAGTCTGACGTATTTTGGACATGTAGTAAGGAGGGACCAATCCCTAGAGAAGGACATCATATTTGGGAGAGTGGCAGGTCAAGGAAAAAAAGGAAGACCGTCAATTAGATAGATTCACACAGTCTCTGCAATAATGAGCTTAAACATAAAAAAGACCATGTGCCTGGTACAGAAACCAGGGAGTGTTTTGTTCTGTTGTACATAGGGTTGCTATGAGTTAGACCCAACTTGATGGCACATAACAACAATATAGCTATTTTCACAATATTACTAGCAATTCTGTCAATCATAAGCATAGGAGGTATTTCCATCTTCTTGTGTCTTCTTCAATTTTTTTCTTCAGTGTTTTAAAGTTTTCATTGTAGAGATCTTTCACCTCCTTGGTTAGGTTTATTCCTCAGTATTTTATTCTTTTTGAAGCTACTGTGAATGGGATTGTTTTCCTGATTTCTTCTTCATTATGCCCATTATTGGTACACAAAAAAAAAGCAACTGATTTTTATATGTTGATTTTGTGTCCTGCTGTTAGGTAAATTAGCTTAGATGTTAACAGGCAAAAGGAGAAAGGAGAGGATTAAGGAGAAACTGACTTTTGCATTCACTCAGGAAAGATGATAAGGACTGTGTAAGAAAAATGCCAACTCCCTAGCAACTGAAGAGTGCACTGCTCAGAAGACTCTGCTCCCTTCTCAAGACCAGCAGCTACCTGAATTCTTAACCTTTGAAATGTCCACCTCTGAGTCCCTTCCTTTGAAGGCAATGGGAATCTATTAATCCATCCAGGCACAGACACCAAATACAAGGATCGCAGTTTTGCTGCCAGATTCATGGACCTCTACTCGCCAGTCCCCCCCTTGTTAGAGGGTAACAGGCAGGCGGAAAGGAAACAGAGGGCTCTGTAGTCAGCCACCTCCCAGGCTAGTGACATGTTTCTCAGCTACCTATAATATATCAATGTAAGCCTCTCATAGGAGAAAGGCTTTGATCTGGTCCATGCTTCCCTGATAGATAATTCTCTTATAAATAGCACACTTGCCAGAAGGAAGTAGAGAGTAAACTTCACTCCTCACTTCTACATTCACCCAGAAAGGACACTGTTTAGAGGATTACAGGTGGGTGCCAAGGCTACTGCCTTGGCCATCTTGATACATAACATCTAGAATGACTTCAGGGGACCTTGGCCTCATAACCTGGGCAACAAAATGAGCAAAACTCTTCAGCTTGGCTAGGCCTCTTGTAATGGTAATAGAGCTATCAACATTCCCTCTTGGAAGGAGGAGGAATGAAGGTCAGAAGACCCTCAAGAGGGACCTCCATAAGACCCTACCCTGAGTTGCCAACTATTCCTCCCTACAGTCCTGACTGCAAGGGATGGCTAAGAGTGGGACTGGAAGATGGCGCAGTTGTGAGGGACATCTTGGTGGGAGTCATTGGTGGAGCTGTACATAAAGGCTCTCAAGTGAGTTATCCATGCCCCTGTAAGAAACTCGAGTAAACTCATGGTTCACAAAATTTAATATGATCTGTTCTTTGGTCTGTCTGCATTTTCTTTGGGTTTTATGCAATAAACACCAATAAAGCATATCCAATCAAGAAATGTGCAAATGAATTGAGCAGTTCTCAAGAAAAGATATACAAATGGCCGATAAATATATGAAAAAGAAAATGTTCAACTTCCTTAGCCATTAGGGCAATGCCAATCAAAACTACATTGATATTCCCACTCCAGTCAGAATGGCTATAATCCAGAAAAAAACAACAAATGCTAGCAAAGATGAGAGGAAACAATCCTTACATATTGCTAATGAGAATGTTAATACAACCACTTTGGAAATCAATATGGAGGTTCCTCAAAAAACTAAAAGTAGAATTACCATATGATCTAGCTATACAACTCCTGGGTATATGCCCAAAGGATTCTAAATCAGCATACCACAGAGATACCTTCATATCCTTGTTTCCTGAAAGACTATTCAAAACAGCCAAGATATGCAATGAACCTAGATGTCTGTAACAGATGAATGGATAAACAAAATGTGGCATATACACAATGGTGTTTTATTCAGCTGTAAAGAAAAGCAAAAGTATATCATTTACAGGAAAACAGATGGAACTAGAGATCATCATGTTGAGCAAATTAAGCCAGACTCAGACAAATATTGGGCTGGGATTTAGCTCAGTTGGTAGAGCGCTGCGCTACAGTCTCTGAGGTCCCTAGTTCGATTCCCAGCACCACAAAAATGGGAGAAGGATCTGGCAATCCACTCCCAAGGCAATCCCAAAACAATCAGCCATTGAAAACCCTGTAAGGGTCACTATGAGTCAGACACAACTCGATAGCACCTAACAACAACAGACAAATATTATAATGTTTCCCCACCAAGTGAACTACAGATTTAAAATTGTATAAATATATATATATTTTATAAATGTATATATATTTTATATATATAAAAGTTTATATATATATATATATACATTTATATATACACACACACACATATACACACACACACATATCATGAGAGTGGAAGGGAGACTATCTGAGAGGGAAAGGGACTAAAGGGAGGGAGGATGTGACAAGGAGAGTAACAGGAAGAAAGACAAATATCACATTTTCTCATGTAAAGTCTAGGTTTAAAATATATATTATATATATAAGATATGTATATTTATATATATGTATATGTGTATAGATGTATATATAAAAGACACGGAAGCAGACCAGCAGGAAGGGGAGGGGAGCACAAGAGGGTAATAGGAAAGTGACTATGAGAAATGTACAATGACATGCATCTATGAAATGTATGCTGTCTAATTACAAATTAAAAAATAGGAGTTTTTATTTAAAATATTAAAAAGCATTTCAAATTGTAGTACTTGGAAACACTACACTGAATTTTCTAGCAGTAAAAATGAATTTAAAACAAACAAAATCTACAGCTGAGGGAGAGGCATCTTGTTTGTTTATTTATATATTGCTGGGGATTAAACCCAAGGCCTCAAGCATTCTAGGCAAGCTCTCTACCAAGGCTACATTCCAATCTAAGGAGAAGCACTAAATAGGAAAGAAGCATACCAGTTAATGCAAAAAAGGAAACAAAGATACACATACACTGTCAAGGAAGATTTCTTTCCAGAACTCATTAAGAGGGAAGGTAAACTGCACAAATACAAGTGCTAGTGAGAATTTTCATTTAAAATTCACTGGCAACAAATCAAAATTTGAGCTCTGAGGTTTTTTTAAATGCTAGTTAAGAAATGCATATGATCTAAGATTTAATCAAAGAAATATACAATGTCAGGGTAGAAAGATTTTGTGAATGTATCATTAAGTAGGTCACAACTAAAGATTACTTGTCCTGTTTAAAAATGAAAAGGCTGCAACTAGAGATACAGAAAGTAAATGGAACTTGAACCTAAATGATGATATACTGATACACTTTGGAATAGAATTTGATGAAATACTGATGAACTGTGGAAAAGAATCTGGTGTTCTAATTCAGTTCTAGATTAACTAGTTTAGGAAACATTAATTCAGATCCCAATGTAAGTAATGCAATTGTTCTTTTCTTTTAAAAAACAACTATAAAAAGTTTCAGTTTTAAAAATTCACATTTGGGTTTGGAGAAGCATGGCAGTCTACATGTTAGCTTGTTTTATATATAATAGAACCTGGTAGACATCTATGGCCATACCACTCTAAAGGTACCTGAGCTTGTCTGATCTTGGAAGCTAAACTGGTTAGTACTGAGGCTGGTTAGTACTTGGATGGGAGAACTTGGCATACAATGTAATCCAGTTCAAGTTTCTGGAAGATACTGGAGAAATAAGTAATAAGATACTGGAGAAATAAGTTTTGGGACAGCCCCCAAAATACTATAAGGAAAGTATATCTCAATATGACAAAAATAAACTTAGTGACAATTTTGGATGAAAAAGCAAGGATGCACTTTGTTCTGACCTTCACAGGGCTTTAATACTCAGTACGAGCTAACTCCTAAGACACACAGGAAGTGATTTCACCTTCATCATCTAGACTTAAAAGTGGAAGGAGACAGATTTAGGAGAGTGTGGATGTTTGTACTTTCCTTGGGCATAGAACCAGGAAATTTTGTGTGTGCGCGCGCGCACGTGTCTGTGTGTGTGTGTGTGTGTGTGTGTGTGTGTGTGTGTGTGGTACTTAGGGGTTGAACCCAGGGCCTCGTGCATACTTTGTAAGTGTTCTACCACTGAGCTGCCCCTCAGTCCCTTTTTTACTTTCTATTTTGAGACAGGGTCTTACTATGTTATGCAAACTTGCCTCTGGCCTTGAACTTGTGATCTTTATAGAATACTCCCATGTAGGACTGAAGATCTAAGTTGCCTTCAGTCAAAATAAAAATGAAAAGCAGGGAAACCATTTTGAATATATGACACAGGTGCAGTACTTTTGTTAGTTAAGCTTCTCGGCAGCACATGTACAAAAGTAGTTTAGCAAGCCAAAGACTGTGCTACTAAGCCTAGGGCCCTTCTTAACCTTTCCGTTCCCCTCTTATTCAGTCTACCAGTTCCATGCTGAGGACTCAGTGCATCTGTGCTAGGCCTCAAGATCTCAGCCAGTATGACAAAAAATGGAAGGCGAAGTTTTTTTGTTTTTTGTTTTGTTTTTGTTTTTTTTAAGATGAGCTGATAGTAATGGAGCTGACAAGCTGACTTCTCTTATAGAGCAAGCTGGTAAAAGGCTCCGTGTTCTCAGTCACAAACAGGAATGGGTTGTCTTCCCCGGCACTTTCTGAAACTGCTAAAACTGGCGTCTGCACAATGAGAGCTAGAAAGTCAGCAGAAGTCTTCTCATCCCCAAGTATTGGCTTAGATCCTCTAGCTAACTCCCTAAACACAGAGTGGCTCAAAAGATCTTTCTGGTAGCCTCCTTCATGCAATGATACACATACCTGCCCCTTCTCAGGCTGGTGCTGACCCAAAACGCCACATTTAACATATACTAAGTCTTATATAGGGCTGGGATTTAGCTCAGTTGGTAGAGTGCTGCTCTGCAGTCTCTGAGGTCCCGAGTTTGATTCCCAGCACTGCAAAAATGGGAGAAGGATGTGGCAACCCACTCCTAAGGCAATCCGGAAACAATCTGCCATTGAAAACCCTATGAGGGTGGCTATGAGTCAGATACGACTTGACAGCACCTAACA